>PVIA01008022.1:0-76543 GCA_004024845.1 Tonatia bakeri
GGAGGGGGGGGGTGGGGTGGGAGAAAGTGGTGGTGGGAAAATGGAGACAACTGTACTTCAACAACAATAAAAAATGATTTAAAAAAACCTGAGCTCTAGCACATTCCAACATTTAGCGGTTGAAGAGGAACCACCAGCAGGCAGAAAAGGGGCTTCCAGGGGTGCAGAAAATAAAAGCAAAAGCCAGGTGTTTTGGGGAGCGAAAAGGAGAAAGCCTTTTAAGGAGGAGGGGAGACCGTCAAATCCTTTAAGAGACCAAATAAGATGAAAATCCTTACTGAGAACTGATCACTGGATTTGGCCACGTGGAGACTGTCACTGACCTTGACAGGAATACTCTCAGTCAAGTGATAGGGACAAGAGCCTGATCTCCCAGAGAGCAAAGAGGTCAGAGAAATATAGGCTGTGGGACAGTTAAGGGTTAACTGGATGTCTGAGGTTATGAATGTAAAGATCTGCCTGAGCAGCCACGGGTGCTTCACCGTATTATCCAGCCGAGCTGTCTGGTAAGTATGAAGGTGGTGGTGGAGGGCGTGTGGATTGATGGAGCCAGGGATTTAAGCTGAAAAATGAGAAGAGTGCTTAGAACAGTGAATGGGTGGTATAGCAATGGACTGGAGGTCTAGTATAATAAACAGTCAGAGCCCATGTATTATTCTCATCAATGCAACACATGCACAGATCACCCCAGTCTCTCCCGGGTTCCACACAGGCTGCCTGTCCGTGCGGCTTATCAAAAAGCACATACAACCAGGCTGGTAAACATTGCTTTGATTTTATTCTCATTTGTGTTTACAACAGTTCAAAGATGAAAGATGCCCATTATAAGTGGGTAGACCACACCCACAGACCCACAACAAGAAAGCCCCAATACTGACTTTTAAGAATGTACTTCCTTTGGCTACATCACTGATGGTCTATGATGTGGAATTTTGGATGTCTTTGAGCAGATACATTACTCTAAGTTCCCATTTTATCATGATCTAAGAAACTTTCTTTTTTTAAAGAAAAAAAATGGTTGATGGCCAAGAATGAAAAATATGTTTTTGAAAAATTATCTGCGAGTAAAGTGTCTGGTAGGTTAGTGAAGGAAGAAGTTTGGAAAGCAGGAGTTTTTATATTGTATAAAAATAAATGCTATGAATTTACATTATTTAAGACTGATAAGAAATGGGTTTTGTGGGTAAATAAGTCATCTATCATTTGCACACTTATATAAAGGTTTTCAAAAAAAAGTAAACATTTTTTAGAGGAAGCTACATCCCTCTTACAAAATTAATTCAGTTAATCAATGACCGATTTTTCCATGTCTCCCTTTTTCTGTTACATGAGTTTTAGACATTTCGTTGCTGTAACCACAACTGGGTAGCAACATGGAAAGGAGATAGAACTCAAATCAATCATCCTAGTTATTTTTCAGCATCTACAGAAAATGGCTAGATCTGGGAAGGTGGGTGGCAATGGAATGTTCTATGAAATAAGGCATTGTTCATTATTCTAACGTATTCATTTATCCGTGTTCTCCTGGGCCTTATGAACGTGAGTAATTCACAGTTGGCTATACTTAGCATCAAGATACATCAAATGGGGTTTCTCCCTGTCTGAAATCTGCAGGCAGTGGCAATGCTCTACTTCACTTGGACAATCCTGTTTCTCCCGCTGCTCTCTCGCAGTGAGTTATGTACTCCTGGTGCGTCTGCAGGGTCACAGAAGAAGATGGGCTTAGGAGATCAGAGGCCTGGTCTTTAGCCACAATTCAGGTACTTTACGGCTGTGCCACCTGTAAAATGTAACTTCTCTGAGTTTGTTACCTTTGCTGCAATGTAGAGAAAGAAATATCTACTGACCTATTTCACAGGTGCTGTTGTGAGTACCAAAGAATACCGTGTATTTGAATGTGTTTTAGATTATGTAATGCACTGGACTAAAGCGGCTGATAAATGCTTTGTGAAAATGTGGTTTGCAAGGGAAAAAATGTGGTCTGCTGTGCACTATTTTATGTTAAAAATCAAATAGAAATCATTGGGAAATATAAATGCTTATGAATCATACAGCCCAAATGTAAACGAGCAATTTACAAATTCTTTACAATAAAATAAAATAAATTACTTATGGATTCTTTAAATAAAAAAATCTTTGCAGATAAATATTCATCAGTGTAACTTAATCATTCTTTCTTTTATAAGAATGTTCACTATGTGACATTATAATTCTCCAAAGGAGAAATTCTACAGTTCATTCAGTTCTCTGCCTTAGAAGCTTCATTATAAGGCAGAAGAATGGAATAATTAAAGTTTTAAAATAAGCACAAATATATAACTCTAAACCACAGTCCTCTTATTGTGGAGAGTTCCCCAGGAAGACTTCTCCCAGCATGTATATAAACGACCCACTGTTTATATCACATCAACACAGACTCACAACTTCGGCCATGAGGACTGAAGTTAAGGTGCATTTTTCTTCCCTTATCGATTAAATTATTACATATCTGATGGTCTTAAGAGATTCCACTGAATTTTTAAAAAATGAACTATATAAAAATGCTTACCTATTGAATAACAAGGAGGTTGGTCAAGTATTTGGAATATAGACCAGAGCTTTAGAAAAATATCAGAGACATAGCAGTGTACAGGATTGTGGAATGAAGCCTGCGCAAACAGAGGGTCAGCACAGACATGAGGGGCCGACCAACTTCTCTTACAAGATGGGACACCTGAAAGTCTCAACAGACTTCTCCAGAGCAAACAAATCACTTGCCCATTCTAAGACATATGCTAATGAAATGGTACAGTTGTTTTTAATGAAAGGAAACTATTATAATGTAGGTAAAAAATACTAAATTCTGGGCAGCAACAAAATTTTTGGACCAAATGACAAAAGTACATCAAAAAATGTGTTTAAGAATATCTATATAATGCTAATATTCTAATAGCACTATGATCTTTGCTATCAACAGGCCAAGATTCAGTTCTCCAGCAAAAGCATCTGTCTCTGTCCCACACACAGTTTCACACATTTTGTCTCTACAAAGGCAGCTTGGGTTACCTTCTGGTTTTGACATTCTTCCAACAAATCAATGATCAGAAATGACCCACTGTTTTCATTAAAGATTGCTCAAGGTCATTCTGTGTTTCAAGGGCAGCCTGCCAAGAACTTGCAAAGGTGAAATTAAATTAGCATTGGCACAGGGATATCCACAGAAGCAGGTAAAAGTGAATTTACTTATACTCAGCAGAACATATTTAGGTCATGTTAGGAGCAAGTAATTGGCAAATTTATCCTCAGCTGGTAGAGGTGGGTGTAGTTAAAACTATTCAAAGCTTGGTTGGGCCCCTTTCATTTTACGGTATGCTTTGTGGTACCACACATCTGTGAGACAAGAAATGCTGAACTAGAACTCTCTTCTAAACTGGCACTGTCAGTTAAACAATAATCAAGTCCATTTCTGCTATGTCTGTGGTTTTAAAATTATTCATTGTAAACATCCTATATTCTTTCCTATTTACTTAATTTCAGAGCTTGAGCTTATATCTATGTCTATGTGAAATTACCATTTATTCTATGAAAAGCAGCATAAATACTGTCCATTCTGGTTTCAGCACAAAGTCCTTTAAAAATGTTAAGGCCATGTAATTGAATCAGGGCCAACTGAAGTGGACCCTGGCAGAAGTCAGGCTACTAATTTAAGATTTTTGAGAAACAGCCATTAGTGGTTCTGTGTTTTCCTTCTTGGTAACTCGAGGGCGGTCTGTAGGATGTATCAGTCTCCAACATCTCCATCGCGATCTCCAATGAGCCAAAGAAAATGAAAACTTAAGGCTAACAGCGCTGTCCCGAGCAGATCACCCAGCGCCGTCAGGTAGGGGATGGAGAAACTATCCGGGTCCTTTCCTTTTCTCCAGAAGTGATGGACCATCCAGTCAGCAATCCACAGCAAGGTAAACACCTGCAAGAGAACACCAGGGGTCACTCCCGTCGCCTGGATATCCCTGGCCTAGTACACACGGCCAAAAGTCCAAACTGCTACTTTCTGAGGGCTCACAGCAGGTGCTTAAAAATAAGAAATATTTAATTGGCAGAAAGATTTTCTTTTCTCAAGAAAAATATTTCATGTATCTCAGCAATAAATTTTTTCGTCAACACTGTACATTCATGGTCTCATTTTCTTCTAGCCTCCTGATAACCACAATCATCCTCATATTTAATAATATTGCACAATTGCCAAACTACTATTACATTTCAACGTCTGTCCATGAGAATCCTATGAGAAGGAAGAAGATGCAGGTGGCAGGAGATGAAAATTAAAATTAGGAATCTTTTATCACTTGAGATGCAAGGGTATCAATTGACAAAGATGGTGAACTGACCATTCACTTACTAATTATAAGGCCATTAGTGGTTTGCCAAGGAAAACTGCAGTGCCACGTAAGAACAATAAACACAAGGCAAGTACAGTGAGAAAGGACATGTCTGTGTAGATACAGACATGGAAAGAGTCAAAATATTTTAAAGTACGATTCAAGTACTAAGGTAATATGTGTAAGTATTTTCTAGGATGTCAGGTATAGTATTAAGACCTTTGTGAGGCTTTGAGTTTGGGGACCCGATAAAGTATTTTTTTTCTTTGATCCATTTAGAGTAGGGGAATCATCTAATTTTCAAACTCCTGAAGAATTAAAAGGGATCTGGGATGAGAGATGTTAACGTTCAGTTGTTTTGGACAAGCAGGTGAGTACAGTATAGTGACTGAGAGCACTTTTCTACCACTTACTAGCTGACTGTTACTTAACCTTTCTGACCATTTCTCCGAATCAACATTGGTGATAATGATAGTGGTACCTACCCCATGAAAATGTTGTAAGGAGTAAACAGACCCAATAATGTAGTGCCTGGTCCACAACTACCCATAGTGTCTGCTATTAGCAGATTTTAACAGTGTCACTGCTATTACTACTGGTGGCCTCGCAGATATTGGGGACACTCGGTATGTGCAGGAGGAAGCCTGCTCTAGACCCAGAGTCTACGCCAAGGGCCCACCACCGGTCACTGTTCTGACAAGCCGGCCATGGAGGTGAGGGGTCTGCCGTGGACTCTAAACCTCGTGTGCTGCAGGTGAGCTCTGACCAGGAGGATGAGTGGCTTGTGCACACAGGGACACATACGCCCAGTCCAAAGCAGTGAACTTCAGGTGTCTTTGGACATCTCTCAGAGAAAGAAGTTGTACTTCAATCCTATTATTCTTTTCCCACATGAGGTTGATGCTTCCGTAGTGTTTTACTGGCAAAGACTATTTTGGAATCATAAGGTTTCATCAGGACAATCTCATCTGCGTGCATTGGAAGCAGGGAATATCAGAAATAATCCTGGACTCGGAGTTATAAAAACTCAATCTGATTTCCAGTTCTGCCATTTATCTGCTATAAGACTTGGGGCAAGCTTCTCACTCTCCTGAGCCCCAATTTCCTCGTTCAAAGAAGACAAACCCAGGAGGGCCTATAAAGCTGTCACGCTCACTTTGAGATAAGTAATACGAGCCGCAGCGCAGGGGGATGAAGAGAAGGGAACGAGGCAGGAGCGTTGCAGGTTCCAGTCGTCAAAGCATAATGCAGAGACCAAGGCCGCAAGCCTGCCCAGTGGGCCCTGAACGGGTGAGCCCACTTCTGGGCACTGCGTTAGGCACCCGTTCCCCGTGCCTTCGAAGTCTAGCGAAGTGACGCTCTTACAAAGCCGACGCTCGGCATCTGATTGAACGCATGCGAGTCAGCTGGAGACAATGCAGAGACTCCTCCGAAAACAAGAACGGCCTGCTCGAGCCGGAAGCAGGAGATACAAACACAAGAAGGCTATTGTTCAGGAGACACCAGTTTATACTAACACAGGGCTTCAAAGGGCAGAGTTTTAGGCTCGAGGATAAACGTCACCACGAGACAAAACTGGAAAAATAAACACGATCTGGGCTCTCTGTAAACAGGGCGAGTTATGTGGTAAACTCTGTATTAATGGAGCCCGTGGAGATTCAACAAAGAGCTCTGTGGGTCGAGTGAGTCATGGGGGCCGGCGGAAAACAGTTTCAAAGGGAACGAGGCTAATTTCTACACAGTTGGCAAAAATACAAGTGAATCATAACTTTATAACTTATTACAACTTTATATAGTGAGGTATAAAGTTAGTTATATGTTAGGTTATAAAGGTATACTTATGTATTTAAATAATATATAACTTTATTTGTATATTAGTGATATATAAATATATAAAGAAATTTATATATTAGATACCATACATATGTGATATATATAGTTTACCAGCTCCTTGTGTAACATCTGCACTGACCAGGAGGTTCATCTGGAGCGGGGCTTGGCAAGCTAGAGCCCTCGGGCCAAATTCAACCAGCTGCCTCTTTTTATAAATATACTTTTTAAAAAAGATTTTATTTATTTTTAGAGAGAGGAAGGGAAGAAGAGAGGGAGAGAAACATCAATGTGTGGTTGCCTCTTGCACGCCGCCGACCAGGGACCTGGCCTGCAACCCAGGCATGTGCTCTGACTGGGAATCGAACCAGTGAACCTCTGGTTCACAGCCTGCGCTCAATCCACTGAGCCACACCAGCCAGGACTTATGAATAAACTTTGATTGGAACACACCTCTACCCACTTGCTGTCTTGCTGTCTATTTAGTCTATTATTTAATCCCCACAAGATGCTCATGAAACAGGTGCTATTATTACCCCTAGTGGGTAATTTGGACGCGTGCCTCAGAGAGGTGGGGTAGCAGGCTTTGGCGCTACAATGACAGGACTCTGTAGTTGTGATGGAGACCAGCTGGCCCACGGAACCTGAGATGTTTTCTATCTGGCCTTTCACAAAAACAGGGAGGGTGCTGTCCCCGACTCAGGAGGAAACTCTTTCTCACATGGAGAGAAAGAAAATGGCGCCCTCACCTCACACTCCCAGATCAATTCTAGGTAAAGACAAGTACAAAAAGCAATGCTTGAAAAGTTTTATGAGAGAATGTCTTTATGAAGTTGATGCAGGGAATGATTTCATAAATAAAACATATAATATGTGAAAGGAATGGGCATAAACTACATTAAAGATTTCTGTGGTTCAATAAATACCATAAATTAAGTTAAAAATAATGCCCCAGTCCTGGAAAAAAAATTTCTGCCTTGCACATAACTAACAAAAGAATTAGTGTTCAGAATAGTGAAGAGAACATACAGAGAACTACAGTCCGTAAGAAAAAGAAACAATCCAATACAATAAAGAGGAAACTTAAAAGTGCCAGAACACATATGAAAAGATGCTAACCTCACTAATAACACAGGAATGCAAGTTAAAACTACTTGACACTCCATATCCCACCCATCTGACTGGAAAAAAAATAAACTTTTAACCAATAATAATAGCGAATATTGTTTTTGAATTGGCCTTTTATGAGGCAAAGCAGTGTTCAAAGAGGTTCACATGAATGAAATGATCTAATTCTCGAAACATGTCTATAACATGCTATGGATATCCTTACTACCCCCTTCTGACATATAAGGAAATGAAGGCATGTGTAGAGTGTAAGAAGCCTGCCCGAGATTGCACAGCTCATGGGTGCAGTCAGGTCAAGTTCACGTGCATCTAACACTAAAGCCCACGTTCCTGCCCACCAGTATTGTACGTTGTTTTGATAAAAAAAATAATAACTCCACATGGGTAACAGGAGCATAAACTGGCACAACTTTGGAGAGCAATTTGGCAATATCTATTAAATTTGAAGATGTACATCTTCTTCTTCTTTTTTTTTAAGATTTTATTTATTTATTTTGAGAGAGGGAAGGGAGGAAGAGAGAGAGAGAGAGAAACATCAATGTGCGGTTGCTGGGGGCCATGGCCTGCAACCCAGGCATGTGCCCTGACTGGGAATCGAACCTGCGATGCTTTGGTTCGCAGCCCGCGCTCAATCCACTGAGCTATGCCAGCCAGGGCAGAGATGTGCATCTTCTTAATTCAGTAATTCCACCTAGAAACAATCATATTTTTTTCCTTCTGCAATACGGGTAAAAGGGTAAAACCATCCACTGCTGAGGAGGCTGGCCGGGAGCTCTGCAGACTCCAGGTCCCCGGTGGCTGCCCGAGGCCAGAAAGGCCCAGCACCTTGGGGTAACTGTGGAAGCCGTGCACCCACAAGTACTACAAGAAATGTGCAAGGGTATTCATGGCACCTTTGATGGGAAGATCGAAAATGAAAAATGACCTAAAATGTCTATTGACAGAAAAATGGCTAACTTAGTTCTGAGGTCATACAACTGAACACTGTATAGAAGCAAAAAGGAATGAAAGAGAGCTATGTGAATCAATATGAGTATGTCTCAAAAGCATGAGGTTGAATGAAAAAGCAGTAGGAGACTATGCAAAGTATATGATTCTAATAAGGTTCACAAACACGAAAGACAATAGACTGTTATTCACAGACACACATCTGTAGCAATAGTACAGCATGACAATGGCACGTACCGACTTAGAAGGCTGGTGACTGTTAGGGAGAGAATTAAAGGAGACCAGGGAATGATACACAGGGAACCCCAACCATACATACGATGTATTTTTATTGATCATTTTGCAATAGTTGCCTAAATAATTTCTTATGGGTTGATAAAGCTGGGTGGCAAATATTCAGTACATGGTCACCTTCTTTCCTACAACTTCCTGTATATTTGTACTTCATAATAAGAACTAAGCAGCTGGGGCAGTGGTAACTCACTCACCAGGACTGCCTGAGCTACAACTTAGAACACGTACCCCAAGGGACACCTGAAGAAGGAAGTCAGTATGCCCCATAGAATCCATAAAGTGTTCAGACTTGTAAGTACCCAGTGCTAACAAGACCTACTTAAGAATTATTTAAATGTCTGTGTATGGACTGAGCAAATGTCTACATTATCTCATCATTCTTACAACTCTCCTCCCCAGGTAAGAAAGGAAAGTGGTGTTTTCTGGAGACACCAAATGGGACTTGGGACTCAAGGACAATAGGAAGTATGAGGTATGGGCTGAGAACGAGGGCTAACTGAAGTTGCCATCATTGATGGAGGAGATGGGACACCTGCATTTGGAGAGCTCCCACTGACACAGCCAACCCCACGCCCACCAGCAGTAATGTGCCCCGTGTCAAGAGCCCGCACTCACTTGCAAGCTACTTGACCTCTCCATGCCCCAGTATCCTCCCTGTAAAAGAGAGATAATAATCCCTATGCCATAGACATGATAATACGAGGATTAAATAGTGCAGAATGCTTCCAACAGTGCTTTATGTATACAAAGAACATAAATATTTGCCATGATCCCCCCAAAATGGAGGTCACATAGGAAGAAACAAGAATCTAAGGGAGCAATGCCTCAAAATCCTGAGAGAAATGGGCTTTCGATCTGTAAGTCTGTGCCCAATTTATCAACCAAGAGGTGAAGGTATATCAAGAGCATTTTAAGACCTGCACGCACTCAGAAAGTTTTCTCCATGTTCTCCTGTGGAACTTTCTGGAATGTGTGTTGATGCAAAATGAGGCCAAGAACCAGGGAAGAGAAAGAACTGGGACCCAGGAACGGGAAGAGGCCGCTGGAGAGCAGGGAGGGAAGCTCAGGGGTGTGCAGTGGGCTGGGGCCGAGCCAGACTGAGCTGGCGGATGGAGCATTCTGGAAACGACACCTCCGGGGGAAGGACAACTTAGCAAATTATCTCATATAAGAGAGTCATTATAATTATAATTATAATTAGGAGCAAACACTAACTACGGGTATGTGATAGCTGTGATGGAGCACTTGGGAAAAAAATGAAGCACTGGCATACAGAAAACTGTGCAAGTGAAAAAAAATAGGAAGGTTATCTCCAGAAAAAAATTAAAAACAGATAAAAGAAATTGTAATACATTACTTGCCTCTGGGATGAGTGATATTTACGGTCTCAGATTATAAACACTGCTTACTTATTAAATGAAAACCGAACATTACTACATCAGAAGGATGGAAGTGGGGGCAGTCATGCGTGGGATAAGACAGCTAAACCCTCACTGACTGTTACTGAAAGGCCATCACTAACTGCTGAGTTGGTAAAGCAAAATGCGAACCCGAGTTAACATATGGAGACAGGTAACAGAAGCAACAGCTGAAGGAGCTCTGGCGGATCTTAGTACCTGGTGTCTTCGACACATGCACACCAAGCATCTTTTTAAAAAACATACATACATTATCTCTTTCAATACTGGCCCATGAATGGGTGTTGAAATCATTTCATGCAGCGGTCCCCAACCTTTTTGGCACCACAGACCAGTTTCGTGAAAGACAATTTTTCCACAGACCAGGGAGGGGGCATGGTTTCAGGATGATCCAAGCACATTACGTTTATTGTGCACTTCATTTCTATTATTATTGTATTCTAATAGATAATGTAATAACTATACAACTCACCATAATGCAGAATCGGAGGGAGCCCTGAGCTTGTCTTCCTGTAACTACACGGCCCCATCTGGCAGTGACGGGGGACAGTGACACCTGAAGTGCAGTGCTGCCATCCGGTCTACTTTCCCATCTACTCCATAATCTCGTTTCGGTTGCAGTCACTGCAGAAAACCCTCCTTCCCAAAGGTAGGATGTTAGAAACAGAAGCAGACTTTTCAGTGGGGTTTTTTTTGTGGCAGTCTCAGGGTATTCTCTTGGTATTTTCCTTTAAAGGCAGCTCTCTGTTTGCTGGCAGTCTTAGAGTCCCCTGCTGTCTCATCACTGGGCCTTTCCCCCTTTCCAAAGAAGCTCTCCAGCGACGTTTGTTGTTTGCTCATTTTGGGTAGGGTTGGCTTGTGAACTCACGAGACTGTGACTGAGACAAGTGCACAGTGCGGGGCAGGAGGCGTGGGCAGAAGTGGCAAATAAAACAGTGGTGGGCCACCTGCCGACTAAAATACGTGTTGCATTCGGACTTAAAGCCTGCCACCAGATGCAGCTTGTCACTTGCCACTCACTGGTAAGGTTTTGATGTGAGTCTGCAAGCAATTGGTTTATTACAGTCTCTGAGCAGTCAAACCTCTCTGCTAATGATAATCTGTGTTTTCAGCCACTCCCCAGCGCTGGCATCACGGCCTCAGCTCCACCTCCGTCATCAGGCATTAGATTCTCATAAGGATCACTCTGCCTAGATCCTTCACCCACGCAGTTCACAGTAGGATTCACGCTCCTAAGGGAATCTAATGCCACCGCTGATCACTAGTTGCCCATAGCTGCGGCCTACTGAATTATCTGAATAGTTTCTGCAGAGGAATGTTCAAGCTTAACTCAAAATTTGATGCAGATTTGTTGCTCTACTTGCTCAGTCATTCTGAATGTGGCGGTCACACAGTACATGTGCTCACTCAATGGCGTCTACCACCCCCACTGACTAGTACAGTGAAGTCATCACTGTTCACACATGCCCATTCCAGTCCACTCTCCTTGGTTGCCGGTTAGGTTACATCGATGTCGTGCAAACTGTTCTCATTATATTAATAACGGCTGGACTTTTTCCAGACAGACCACATATTTTTATATATAAAGAAACTACATAAATATGTGTGCTTTGTTTTCAACATAAACATATTTCTTACTGAGGGTTGTGGTCAAAAATGTTTGAAAGCTACTGATCTAAAACATGCACCTTCCATGTTAGGTTCTGGGGATCTAACGTGTAAATCACGGGGGGCGGGGGACTAGGCTTTCTCGCTATCTGCTTCCTTGGTTTCTAACAAAACACTTCTGTGTGATAAACCTGAAACCAATGTTTGCTGTTGAAGGGGCTCTATCTCTGAATAACTGTGTTACTGTCAAGAAAAAAAAACCCTCTAAAATCTTAGTTTCCTCATCTCTAAAATGAGATTACCATTTCCCACCTCATGGGCTGGCTGCGGAAATTAAATGAGATAACACATGGAAAGGGTCACGCAAATGCTTGCCGTAGAGCAAGCTCTCCATAAGTTAGTGCCGTCGTCATTGTTCATTGAGTATTAAGCTAAGAATTTATGACGTTTACTTAAAAGGTTGTTGGAATAGACACAAGACTTCTCACCATTTTGAGCCTTACTTGGGGCTTCTGTAAAATGGGTGGATTTATGTCTTTACAGTTTGTTCTAGTTCTAAAGTACAAAGATTAGAAATTTGGTGTCAGAACTACCTAGTGACTGCTGAGTTACCTTTGTGTCTTTTCCAACTCTTCGCACATTCTTACTCCGGCAATAGGGTTTATCTAAGTTCACATATCATGCGATTTCTTTTTGAAGCTATTGTGGTGACTTAAAGTTCAAGCTGGTTTACATTAGTTGTTTTTGCAAGTTGAACAAGGACAGCAGCGTTTCCTTGGAACACTGTGTATGATGAATTATTAAATCGCAGTGAATATCAGATACTTCTTAATATGACATGTTTTATTTTAAAACTAAATGATAATTTCAGAAATGCATGCTTTTTAGGGTGCAAACACATCAAGAAAATCAAACTAAGAGTAAACTGTGTTTTCACATCGTCTGTTTGTGTGTTATGAAATATGCATAACTTTTTAAAGGTAAACATACCTTCTGGAAAGGCAACTTTGTGCCCCAGCTAATTATGCACGTTCTAGATGCATTACTTGAAATTTAAATAAATATATAAAGTACAACAGTATGTATATTTGCTTTGGACGATAGTGATTCTCTTGGCCAGCTCCGTTCCTGAGCTAGAATCAACATTCCCATGTGCTAGCATCCCTGCCGCACCCAACTGCCAGTGACAGCCTGTGTATTACGTGAAGGAAGAAGACTTCTTAAGGAGAGGAATGCTTACTGATACGACACAAATAAACACCAGGAAAAGCTAATTAGTACAGTCCTTCCTAATTCCTAACTTACAAAGGCTGACTTCATTTCCCCTATAAAAACATGCTTCCCTAATCCCTTTTCCAGACTGGAAACTTTACACATTAAAATCTAATATTTAAATGTCTGCTAAGGAGAATTTAGGATTATTAGTCAACAGGCAGCCAGTCCGCTCCAGATATTCAGACAAAAGTATCTTTTCTTTGATCTGAACTGTATTGTGAGGTGGCAGGTGGCGGAAGGTGGGGCATGAAGGAATCTTATTTTGAGAAGGAGCCCATAATATTCACTGGACTTCCCAAGGAGTCCATGGCACAACAATAGTTGACCTTCTGTCCAAAGGAAACTCTCAGAATATGTTTGAGGAGGCATACACAGCAGTATTCATAGCCTTGGTTTTAATAGCAAAACACTATAAACAACCTAAAAGTCCATTAAAAGAAGGATGGATAAATTACGAAATATTCCTACAACAGAATATTACATTGCAAAAATAGATGAACAGCTACACATAAAAACAAATCTGTAAAGTACACGACTTTCTAACGACTTTGCTTACATTTGAAGCTAATACAGAATAATACTGAATGTAAACGGTACGTGGGAAACTAAAACCAACTTTATAAAAGGACTAATCTCAATACAACATGAAACAAGATAAGAAAGTCACCTGAACCCACATTTACTATGATTCCATTTTTATAAGTTTCAAGTCCACGCAGAACTAAAAAACATAATTTGGGTATTCAAGTATATGCAGTAAAATCATAAGGAGAAGCAAAGACCTGTCAGCCAAGCCATCAGGATCACGAAAAAAGTCACCCACCCATCTGCCTCCCTGCGCTCTGGGAGGCCAAGGGAGGGGCACTGAGGTAGCCTTCAAAGCCACAGGTCCTGGAAGGACTGTATTTCTTAGGCTGACTGATGAGTGTCCTGGTGTTCACAGCACTATTTATTATTCTTTATTCCTTGTGTACGTCATCGTTGTAAACATTGATAGAAAATGGAACTAACTACCTGAAAAAGTTTAAAGTATTTGTCACACCAAAAGTCAGAAGTGCAGCTGTGAACTTCTTTGACATAAAGAAATGTAAACAAACCCTGAAAAGAAGACAATGAATTTTGATGGGAGGGTGGGGGAAGGAAGGAGCCAAAGTAAGTAACTGAGAGATCTGAAACCTAGAAAATCCTTTCGTGACATAGAAGGATCTAAAGTCCATGGTTACAGACAGAATATGGAGGAAAACAGAGCGGAATAGACTTGGTGTACAAAAAAGGAAGGTGTTTAATTAACTTAATTAACATCTTGGAAAAGGGCGGCCAGGAGAAGTGACAAGTGTGAAAGCCCAGACATAAAAAGCATGGACTCCACAAGGTTGGAGATACAGGGTCACATAAGCATCCATAAACATAATTACTGCTGCTGCTGAAACGCTCAGCACACTAAGGACTCCATGTTCAGAGAAGAAGAATGTGGAAGGCTCATTTGGCAGGAATCACGGACAGAAACACATCTACATGAGATTTAGATATTCAGCATATCTATACCTGTAAACATACAAATGTTCATTTAAGTAAACAGACCTACATAAAGAAGAAACTTTGCCATTTAAAGGAAGAGTAAATGATTTGCTCTTGAGACTAATATTAAGGCTCAAAAGAAACTAACATCATTCAATAGGGAAAGAACAGTTCCCGATAAATGGTGCTGGAACACGGGGTAGTCGTAAGGAAAAATAGAAACCTCAATCCATATCTTGTGTCCTATATAAAAACTAATTGAAAATGGGTCAGAGATCCAAGTAAAAGATAAACCTAAAAAATAAAAGAAAATATAGGAAAAATATATACCTCACAACCTAGGTACAGACCAAGGTTTCTTAGGGCACAAAAAGCACTAGCCATAATTTTTTTAAAAATTGATGAACTGAACTTGGTTAAAATGAAGACTCCTGCTGTTCAAGTGCATGGTTAAGAAAACAAAAGGCAATGCACAAACTGGGAGAAAACATTTCTAGTGCATACATCTGACAAAAGACTTGAATCCAGAATTTGTAAAAACTGTTTACAATTCAGTAAGTCAATCAAAGTTTTTAAAAATGGACTTAACATCAGAACTTCAGAAAAGAAAACGTGAATGGCCCATGACCCCATAAAAAGATACTCGGTAGCATCAGTCACCAGGTAAGTGCACGCTGTCACCACCACGGGACACCACCTTCCCACCCACCGGACCGGCCAACGGCAGAAGGACCGACGATCCTACGTGATGGGGAGGATGTGGGGCAACTGAAACTCTCCAACTAATGAAAATGCAGAACGTTATCAAGACTGGAAAACAGCTTGGCAGTTTCTTGTAGATTTAATCTCGCATTTTTCATAAGACCCGGCCATTCCACTCCTGGGTTGTTACCGAGAAATGGAGACAAGTCCACACAAAGACTCGCATGTGAGTGTTAACAGCGGCGTCCTTCATCGCAGCCCCCAGTGGGCACAGACCACACGCCGATCAGCAGGTGCGGGGGTACATTCACACAATGGAATACTAAGCAGCAAAAATGGAACAAACTGCTAATACACGTAACAATATGGGTGAATTTCAAAAGATGCTTAGTAAAACGAGGCGACGACAAAGAGTCCGGATTTAGATTCACTTACAGGAAGCTGTGGAAAGGGGAAACGTGATCTGTAAGGAGAGAGAACGGATCAATGGGACTGACTGCAGAGAAGCATGAGGGGGCTCTTTAGGGTGAAGGTAACGTGCTGCATGTTGACCGAGGTGGCTGTGCTGTGGGCATACACGTATGTCAGAACTCATCAAACTGTGTGCTTCACATTTCTAGGTGTAAATTCACATTTACTCTCCCTTTTTAGAAGGGGAGCTCCTGAAAACCTGTAGGGACTCCGGTACGGAGCTTCGCTCCCAGCAACAGCTTATCAGGGGTCAACAAACTACAACCCGAGGGCCAAGTCTGTCTCCCTGCCTGTGTGGCCCATAAGCTAGGAACAATTTTTACATTTTTTAAAATATGTTTTTATTTATTTTGTAGACAGGGGAAGGGAAGGAGAAAGAGAGGGAGAGAAACATCAATGTGTGGTTGTCCTTCACGTGCCCCCAGTTGGGGACCTGGCCCACAACCCAGGCGTGTGCCCTGATGGGGAATGCAACTGGCAACCCTTTAGTTTGCAGGCCATTGCTCAATCCAGTGAGCCACACCAGCCAGGGTGGTTCTTACACTTTTAAATGGTTGGGGTGGGGGTGGGGGGGAATCAACGTGAACATTACATGAAATTAAATTTTCTGTGTCTGTAGGTAAAGTTTTGTGGGGACATAGCCACGCTCATTTATTTATAAACTGCTTACAGCTGCTGTCGCACTGTCATGGCCGAGTTGCGTTGCATACTTGTGGCAGGAACTACATGGCCTGCGAAGACTAAAATGTGGTACGTCTGGCCCTTTGCAGCAAATGCTGACTCCTGCCCCAGAGGTTAGGGCCCCTTTCTGCCAGCCTCCACTAACCAATAATGAAATTACCAGGTGAAGTTCTTACTCCTTGTACTTACCCTGTGATGGAACAGAACAGAGGCTTTGGAGTCATACAAATCTAAGTTCAAAGTTTATCTACCACTTAACTACCATTCCTTTAGGGACATTTTTTAAGCTTTCAGTTTCTCATATCTGTCACTTGGAAAGTAGGGAAGGCTATATATATCTCAGAGGACTGCTAAAAGGATTAAATAAAATGATACAAACAAAATACATATTAATGAACATTTAACAGACCGAAAAAAATACTAGTTGACATTCTCCTTCTAAGTGAGGCATCACCGACAGCAGCTCGTCAAAGTTGGGGGCTGGGGGAGAGTGAGCCTGAGCCGCCACCAAACAGGCTTCGAAGGGAAAGGCACAAGCTACTGTTTCCTACTTCGCCTCATTTCTATTCTGGCAGAAGTCTGTTATCAAATTTTGTTGATTCATTCACTCAAACTGTTAATAGCTATTTCTGTACTTAATATAAATGCAAGCATGCAGATTATGGGCTCTTTCTCTGCCTTGTCTTTTTCGGTCAGCCTTGTATTTGTGAGAGTCCCAATATTGTGAATATATTGTTGCATTAAGTCATAGACCATTTGTGACCCTTGCCATACAGAATTTCATTGTGACACTTTATTACTTTCCAAAATAACTTTTAAAGTTAGCATTCTGTTTAAGTAGCCAAGATGTTAAAATATCTACATTATTGTAACACTTAAGTAGTCATTTATAGAATATTTTATTTGTACTTATTAAGCATACAATACTTTTTAAATAAATATTTTACTTCCTTTTAGAGAGAAAAAAGGAGAGGGAGAGAAACATCACTGTGAGACAGAAATATTAATTGGTTGCCTCTCATAGGTGCCCCGGTCCCAGGAACTGAACCCACAACTCAGGCATAAGCCCTGACCAGGAATCGAACCAGCAACCTTTCACTTTGTGGGACAACACCCAACCAAATGACCCACACTGATCAGGGCATATAATACTTAAAAAAAAATCATCTTCAAATTGTTTTATGTGTATGTTTCACCTCTCCAGCATGTTTATTACGTCTTTAGATGACAAACTTTTTAAGTACTTGCCCTATTACCCAAACAAAGTACACTCAATATATCTTGAATCCAATTTAACAAACATTTATTTGTACCTAACATAGAAATCGCTGTGATAAGCTTTCTGGAGCTTATTCAGAGAAGAGTAAGACATTGTTACTGCTTTCAATGAGACCAGAATCTAAATCAAGAAACAACTGAAATACTAAAATGATCCGATAATGATATAAAGGTAAATATTTATGTTATAGATGTTTACTGTACCAGGCAGGGGCTGGATGTTGAGTCTATCAAGATGAAAAAACATGAACCTTGATTGAGCCTGAACTAGCAATGTCCTCTGCTGTCCTCTGGAGAAAAATGGAGGGGACCTGAGCAGAACTAGACAGTAACACCATTAGGGAACCTAAACTGAGGTTCTCCGGAGCACCGCAAAAACATGGAAGTTGACTGTTACTCCAAGATTCTCAGAACAAAGAAATGACCACACAAAGTAGACAGCTTCCATCCAAGACCATCAAAACAATAGTTCTAGTTATAGATAATAGAATGGTTTTAGATTTTCTTTTGGCCAACCAAAACCATGGCCAACACTTTATGTTACAACTGAATTAACATTGCAGGTAAAGCAAGACGATCTATATCTAAGCTAAAAGAAAAGGCAGCTTGACTATCTAGGAAATCTCTGGGGTTTGTTTTCTTGGTCGCACTTGAAAAATCTTATGTTATGGTTATGGTAGTGAAGTATTCGAGAGGGGACCCCCCCAAAACACCTGGAATTATCTTCTGAAGGGTGGGCCCTTTATGGTACAGGCTTCTCCCGCTGGGTGAGTGTTCTTGAAACCCACCTGTGTCAGTGGACCAGCTGGCGTTGTTGTGAGATGCTGTGTTGGCTTCAGTGAATTTTGTTTTCAAGACTTTTTCAACACTTTTGCCCATTTCATGATGGGTGATTTACAAGCACATCTCCCCACACCGTGCTGAGTGCTCAGCAGCTTTTGATGAAAACCTGTGTGACTCCCATGCTCCACCCTCCCTTTTCACCTGAACTTGCCTCGAGTGACTTTTTTATGTTTTCCCTGGATGGAAAAAGTCCTCAAAAGGAAATGTTTTGCCATCATGAAAGAGGTGGAGCAAAAAACAGCAGAAATACTAAAAGGCATCAAAATCAATGAGTGCAAAAACTGTTTTGAGCAGTGCAAAAAACATCTCTAAATAGGTATATTGTATCAAATGAAGAGTATTTTGAAAGTGACTGAAGTTTAAACATGTAATAATAAATAAACATTTTTTAATTAAATAGATTCCAGGTTTTTGGGGGTCCCCCCTTCTATTCTAGTCCCTTCTTATAATTACTCCTATTTCTGTTTGTCTCACAGTCATTTGGTGTTTACTGTGCTGTGTCTCAAATGCTTCGATGTAGCCGCTGTCCTGGCAGATGTTTCAATACATGTTTCAAAGACAAAATATATAAAGTTATGCCGACTGACTCAAATTGAAATCAGATTTTCATAAATGAAACCCACTTTCAAGAAGCAGCAACACCAGAAGTGAAAGTCTGAGCAATCCTCAATGATACCCTCCTGCAGCTCTGACTGAGCGAAGAGCAAAAGCTGAAACTGAGACTGTAAAGTTCTCACACTCCTAGCTAGGAAAAGACTATATTCATAGCCATGTTAACAAGAAGCCACCGGAATTGGTTTTAAATACATTCAACCAATAACAGCTTACCTTATTGAACACATTTTAGAATCCAGCCAATCGATGACAGCTCTTGCTTCTGAAGTAGCCAATCAGGAATAAATCCAGCCCAACAAGTATGCACATTTCTGAAGACCAACCAAGCAACAGTAGTCCCACCCAAGGAACCCTACAGCTGTAGATGACATCACCCTACTCAAGCGTTTGAACATCTGCCAATCCCTGAACTCCCCACTTGCCTAAAACCCTGTATCAGATCAGTAGTTTTCTCTGCTTGGAGAGATGTCACCTGATTCCAACATTGCTCCCTTACAACAGCAAAAAATTCAACTTTGTCTTTTTCTTTCTGATACTACGGTCTCATCTTTAAACATCCTTAGACATCTTTAAATGTCCCTTTTAATGAACGAGAAGCTATCTTGCTTTAATACATTTCCTTAGAGGGCACAAAAGTAATTTAGATCAGCTTTGTTATTCAGAACTAACATGAATATTTAGCTTTAAAATAAAAAAAGCATGGTGCTAAATACTTTTTAAATAAAAATTTTAATTAAGAAATCATTGAGGTTGGTATTTTGAGGGCAAATATTCTGGACTCATAGTAAACCAAGGTTTTATTCTGAAAAAATGTAATGGTTTTTATGATTTTCAATGAGTGCTTTCACATGGCTATGCTGTAAGATTTTTTGTAGATGATGTGACAATTCCTCTAAGTCATGTCTGCAATCTCAAGCAGGGTTTGGAGCGCAGGCAGCAACGTCCTAGGCAGAGCATTAGAAAAAGATGGCTCAGCTTCTGTGGTCCTGCCTTCATCTTACTTGGACTTGACAAGACTGAAAAGAGCTCCATTTCTCAATGGCGTGCTACCCAGGAATCCAGGATGCTGGCCTCTAATGAGGCAGGCAGCCCTTTCATCTTCGGAACAGAACTGGCTTAGAGCCCAGGCCTATCTTTCCAGAGAATTAATCATAAATATGGATTTCAGAAACTCAATTTGAAGACCGCATAACCTAAGCTATAATAGCATAATCACACTATTGTATCACAAAAATGAGATCACATGGCTAAAAAGGAATCTCAAAAAATCACCTATTTCAATTTCCTGCCTTAACGTAACTATTATTAATCAACTCCCAAAGTTAAAGTAGATATTTTTACAAACAGAAAAAAAAATTACTGGAACTGTAGATCCTCCCCTCCCTTTGCCTTTACCATTCCCTCACACTTCTCTCCCGACCCAAGCTGACAGGCAGAGACAGTAAAGATGCGGGACAGATTCGTCACACAGAGAGAATGGAGAGGCCCTGGAATCTGGCTGATCTGAGTCCTGAGGAGTGAAAAGGGGGTGTGACTGAGGTCACACCAACTGCTAAAATCCCGCTTGGTTAGCTCTCTCCTTTGAGAAGACATCTGGGAATTGGATTGGAGTATCAAAAAATGAGACATAACCACACCATTTAATAAGGACCTACTGTGTGCCAGGTATGTGATGTATAACTACTGTGCAAAAAGGAGTCATTACCTTCATTTTACAGGCAAGAACAAGAAGACCTCAAGGACTTACATCACTTGCCCAAGGCTAAGCCAACTGACTTGCTCGGCTACTGCGTGGTTATTCTGGGATTCCATAGAACTACGTTTTTCCTTATTTAGAAGAAAGGCTTCAAGGAATGGAGTATTAGAAGCATGGTCGGGATTCTTAACGCTTGATTCCATAGGGCCAGACTCTCTCACTGACACCATAAAACTCACTGCTCCCATAATCCACAGCCACTATGATGATGACATTAAAATAACGGAATGATAACAGCATGTCAGACGCATTATCTCACTCATCCTCATAACAACCCACGAGGGCTCTCACATTCGGTCCTGCATGCACTGAGGAACGTATCACATCTCTCAAGCTCAGTGGGAGTGGAGAAAGGGTTGAAAATTCTCATTCTACAGAATAAGCTAAACTCTTTATTCTGGTCTGCAAGATCCTTCACAATCTTTCCTGTGGTTTTCAATCGTATTTACTATCACTTCATTCATAAGCCCCATGCTCCAGAAATTCTCACTATTTTCTATAAATACTCTGAGCTTTCTCATTTACTTACTGCTACTCCCTTTTGCTGCAATGGCACGTTTCTATGGATACCACAGCACGAAATTTTATCCACTCTAAAACGTCCCTCCCCACACAGGAAAATACTCCCCCACGGCTGAACTTCCGCAGCACTTTGTCAGGACTTCTTTATGACCTTGACTGGATCCTACCTGACTCCAGGAGGCATGGTTAGTTCCTGTGCAATCCCTGCAAAAACAGCCGTCGAAACCAGAGAAGAGAGACAGCTGTAAGCCTGCAGAAGTTGCCGTCCAAAAAGCTATGACCCTCACTAAGGGCGACACAAAGTGCGTGTTCTTGTAAACACAGGAGCATAGACTGGAGCCAGACTCCGTCGCTGTCTGGATCTGGGTAAACCGCTTAACTTCCCTCCACGCCACCTGCCCCATCTGCAAGGGGACCTAATCGTATAGCTTCCCTCGCTGGGTTGTTACGAGGACTCAGTGAGCTCCTACCTGTGAAGTGCCTAGAACAATGCATGGTATAACTTTGGAAATATGTATGTGTATGTATAGGGAAAGTCGCTCAGATCACCAAACCTTAAGAAAATAATAGTCAGAGATGAAAATTGCTCCGAGGGAACAACTTAGGTGACAAGGACGTAAACCAGCCCACGTGTAAGGGGACCAGTTCTCTCTTCCTCTCGGAAGTCATGGATCAAGAGGCGACATAACTGAACACGATAAAGTAACCATACGAATGATGGCAAAATAAGTTTTATTATAGATTTTTGGGTAAAATACAGAGATACTGGAGTCACGGGGTATACCCGGGGACCTGCAGCAGTCTGTTTCAGGAAAAACAAACAGGTGGCTTCTAGACTTAAAAACAGACCAGTTCAAAACTATCTGTTTAGACTTGGATTGTGACTTTTAAGGAAACAATGTCTTACATATCGCCTGGGTTCTCTGGCTAACCATAAAAGCCAATTTAAGTTAATATTACTCTAGTAGTAATTATAGATTTTAACATTCACATACTGTTTTAGTTACCGGATTATTTTAATATTAGCATATATTACTAATCATGTACAATAACGCTTTGTAATACATCATATTTACTGTGGGAGTGGGAATTCACAAAAATCGTACTTCACGAGTGCGGGAGGGGATCTGGGTGACAGCCAGAGTCACTGTACTTCCTGAGTTGCCGAGGACAGTAATGGTTTGTACTTGCCATTCTGATTACCAGCAGCTCCCTTTCATTCTCAAAAAGTGTACTTGTTTGGATGGAAATTATATGGTTACCTTAGTGAAAGTACCTTCACCCTTATAATACAAGTGAGGAAACTAAGCCACAGAATAGTGCTGTGACTTGGCTGAAGTCAGAGTTAGGAAGCGGCCAGAATCAGAACCCAAAATACTTGTCCCTAGTCCAGGAGTCTCCCTGTTACACCACATGGACTCCCCAGGAGCAAGACAATGGTGACAGGGCTGCCAGGGGTGGGGAGCAGCAGCACCTGTGAAATATCAAGTCTGTGGGAGAAGCATCTCCCCGTCCCAGTGGGACTTCATGGAGTCTGCGGCTGAAAGCTGAGAGTTAGGGGATCCTTGCCTGTGGACCCTACTTCCGTTTTCACAGTACCCACTCGTGGCTTCTTGTCCCCCACCCCTACTGATATGGGACAGATTATGGGGGAAATAAGGAGTTTCATTTCGGACACGTTGAGTTTGGGATGTCTTTTCAACATGTACGTGGAGATGCCAGTTTGGGAGGAAACGCTGAAAGGGTGGGGACTGAAGCTTAGGCCACTCGTCAGAAAAACGAGAAGAGGGTTCAACAGTATGGAACAGGGGTGGGAGGGAGGGCGAGCTGTGCGGAGAGGAAAAAGGCCTCAGGTCACTGAATAACCCACTCCAATAATGAGGAAGAAAATAACAGTGCTGATGACAATAATGAGGATAAGCTGCAGCTCCACCAGTACTGGAAACTTACTCTGCTCCAGGAACTCCATCAAGGACTTTCTACACGTTAGCCTAGTCCAGCGATTTTCCACCTTTCTCATCTCATCACATACATAAAGTAATTACTAAAATTCCGCGGCACACCAAAATACATACTGTATTTTGTGTTGATATGACCAGAAAAAGTGGGTATAATTTTGATTCACTCCCACTAGATGGCTGCTTCCATGTTGGCTGTTGTCATTTTTTAACTTGACAATCTAAGGGAAAAGAGGTCAGTGCCCTGACTAAATAGTCAGGTGTCCCATGTTTTAAAAATCCTTGCAGCTCACAGGTCGAAAATCACTGGCTTAGCCCCCAGACACAGGGAAAAATAAGGCCAGAGAAGTATCAAAACTTAACTAAGGACACTAAATAAGTAACAGAGCAGAAATGCAGACTCAGCCTTCCTCTAATGAGCTCTGATCTTTCTCCAACGTTTTTCTGCATTTTGGGATCTTATTTTTCCCTCTTCTTTCCTTTGTCCTTTGTATGTGATGGCAGATAGTCTGACTTATAAATATTTTTCTTCTGTAGAAACATTCATTTTTATGTTTCCACAGCTAAAATAATTACATTGTATCATGTGACTGACTTCAAAACTAAGATTTTCTCAATGCTTTTTTTAAAATTTATTTTTCAATTACATTTTAGTCAATGCTTCTTTTAGTAACTGTGCAGACCATATTTCTGCCCCAAGCATGTTCTACTGGATGAGAAATAGAAGATGTTTGCTCTTAACGCGCACTATTTGTACTGTGGCCGTGTTCATATTACAAACCGTACGTCTTAAAACGACCATGAACTACTAGTTTTAAAACACAAACACTTCTTAGAAATTCATTAATCAATAGTAACCAGTACCCCATTTTACTACACAGGGCATTCACTTGCTCATTGAAGGTGGGCTTGGGATTTGCTGAGAACAATTTTTCTTGAGAATACAAACCTGTGGGGAAATATGAGATGGTAAAATTTACACATAACTATAAAACTTAACAACAAATATTGCCTAGTGATAAATCTGAGGAGGCATCTGTTTTTTAAATTATATTAATAAAAAGTATAAGTATTACTATTTTGTTAGGAGTAGTTTCCAGCAACCACATGTTTACTGTGTGACCCTGTTCCCAGCAACATCCTACTAGACTGGGAATGGACACCTGGCCCAGACTGGACCACTCCTATTTGCTCTTTCAGAGCTGGAACCGGACGTGGAGAAGCAGGCCCAGCTCCACAGTCCCCATGCTGTTTGCGCTGTGGGGTGGACTTATGCCACTGAAGTGCAATGCAGAAAACATCAGAGAAATGCACATTAGAATCACAATGAGATACCATCTCACACCTGTCAGAATGGCCATCATCAATAAATCAACAAACAAGTGCTGGGGAGGATGTGGAGGAAGGGGAACCCTTTTGCACTGTTGGAGGGAACACAGATTGGTGCAGCCACTGTGGAAAGTGGTATGGAGATACCTCGAAAATTAAAAATGGATCTGCCTTTCGACCCAGCTATCCCACTCCTGGAAATATATCCGAAGGAACCGAAAACACTAATTTGAGAGAACATAAGCACCCCTGTGTTCATTGCGGTGTTATTTACAATTGCCAACATATGGAAGCAGCTCAGGTGTCCATCAGTAGATGAGTGGATAAAACAACTATGGGACATTTACACAATGGAATACTACTTGTCCATAAAAAAACAAAGAAGAAAAATTTACCCTTTGCGACAGCATGGAGAACATAATGCTAAGGAGAACATAATGCTAAGGTGAACTACGCCAGTCAGAGGAGGACAAATACCATAGGATTTCATTCACATGTGGAAACGAACAAACTGAACTAACAAGGAAAACAGAGACAGACTTGTAGATAGACAGCAGGATGGCAGCTAAGTGGGGGGACATTCGGGGGTGGAAGGGTTGAGGAAAAAGGAAAATGCACTCATGAACATGGACATCAGTGCAGTGACGACTGGGAGGAGAGAGTATAAGGGGACTAAGTGGTAATGGAAAAAATAAGATAAAATTTTAAAATAAAATAAAACAAACTATCAAGTGTTTCTTAAAAAAGAAAAGGAAAGAACCAAGTAAAGGTGGAAGATTACACATCCTAAAGGAGTCTGGGAGTCGTGGTGCCGGAGGCAGAATGCTTTCTAGCTCTCCATCTCACTCCCTCCGGAAGTCGGGATGTCTTCCTCCCGCTCCAGTTCCATGTCTGGCTTTCTATTTCTTGATAAACTCCTATTTGTGTGCAAGCAAGTGCCAGTAGCTTTCAGTCACTTGAATCTCCAAGAGCACGGATTAGGGTACCCATCATTTTGTATCATATGGATAACAATGTAATGTTTTATTACAATGATAATCTACAAAATTTTCTTTCCTATAGTAGCAATAAATCCAATAATTATTTTTTAAAAAAGTAGTTTCATATTTATCGTTATTAATTCAAGTTTCTCATCAGCTGTACTCTATACTCGGATTACCCCACAGGCAAAAAAAAAAAATCTTTTAAAAAACTTTTACAGAATGAAAGCCAGGCACAGGCACTAGGTTTGATTCTGAAGTGAGAGAGGAGGAAGGCTCTCTTGTTCGAAGGAGAGTGAGTCCTAGGGTCTTTCCTAGCTAGCTGTGTCATGCACTTACCTCTAATCTCCCATAACTAAGAGAAGATCCTAGAGGCAGGGACAATGTCTCCCATTGCTTTTGTACAGTGGCGCAATACTTGGAATACTGTATGTTCTATATATTTGATAGAATCTTGATATTTACAATTCTCAACCTTACATACTGACAATTTGTTTCCATTCTACTCTTTAAAGGAAACATTTTCTTTCTTCCATGTGAAAAAACAGATATAGCCAGGAGCAATGGTTTTCTACAACCAAACTTTCAGTGAGTTTCTCGTAGAACTTGGTGCTGCTAGAATTCTGTAGAGTTCTTTGCAATACAACTTTCTGAAGGAAATTATCAGTACCTCAAAATATGGAACTAAAAATTTCATTTAGAAATGGTTTGCATTGCCTACCAATTATATTAAACACTTTGTTGGAATCCAGTAGGCACCTAGGGCTAGAGAAGTCTCATTTTTTTCTTTTCCCATTTAGATACTTTGGCAAAAAAAAGAAAACCGTCAATGTACTCCATCTTTTTGCCTCTTTAGGGTATGTCACCCAAGCTCTATGCTTTTGTCTTTTCACAAAGAATTTCTAACACAAAGGGGAACTAGTAGAGGCTTTCAATACAACAGGGAAATGAATCACCAGGTACTGCGGTTCCTTCTTGGCTCAAGAGATTGCCAGTCTGTGTATTTGACGGATGGTTATCTTTGAACCTCCTCGGGTTTATTATGCAGTCAAGGCACTACATGCTTGAAAAAGACAGGAGGGGGTGAGGCAAGCATGAATTCCAGACAGAAAACCCTGAAGATGAGACTCCCTTCTGTACATCTCAGACGGAATCCCAAAAGGCCCATCACAGCCCAGAATTCCATATTATGCTTTTCACTTTACAAATTAGCAGATTTTATGTAAGCAGTCAGTGGAACATCTGAATAAGTAAGAAGCGACGGCAGAAGGAATCACTGCTTAGAGAGAAGGAACCCAGCTGTCTCTAAGTTGTCTCTAGAAGAAAGTACACTCTGGCTCCAGCAAATCGAAGTTGTAGGTTCAATGGCTGATTGGATAAACATGAAAAACTGTGTTCTGACGTCAGCAGTTATAACCCTAACACAGCTAGCAGGCTCGTAAATGCTCACTGGTGGCACAAAAGGTACAATGGGCTATACAGGATGGTCTCTTCGTGCCAACCTATCCCCACTATTAAAAAAAACAACAAAATGCAATGTGACTGATCAGGTGCTAAATATGAATGCCTTTTGCACATTACTCTGGCCTTGACATATTCCAACTACTGTTTTTTAAAATTAATTTGAGAGAGAAAGAGAGAAACATGGATTTGTTGTTCCACTTTCTTATGCATTCACTGGTTGATTGTTGTATGTGCCCTGACCAGAGATCGAACCCGCAACCTTGGTGCATCAGGACAATGCTCTAACCAACTGAGCTACCAGGCCAGGGCCTATCCCAACTACTCTGACTGCTCTCGGGCACTGGGCAAGAACATGAGTAAGAGAACAGTCCATCACATCTACTGTCTGTGGTCCAGTGGCCTTAACATCACATAACGAACACGTTTGTTAGGTTCCTTCTAATTGCAAAACCCATAATAAATACCTGAACAATGTAATTTGAGACATAATGAAGTCAGGGTGCAAATAAGACATGACTTCGACCATTCGAAGTCCCAAACAGTTTCAAACACAAGTTGACTTTCTATTTTTCACTTGATATAAGAAACAGCCACAGGGCCAAAATTAGAAAGCTCATATGTTCTGAAAAACTCTTACATTAAAGTTTCTTTTATACAAAATTCACACATATACAAAAGTAGACAGAATAGTACAAATTAACCCCATACCACTGTCATCACCATCACTCAGTTTCAACAACGATCAACGCATGACCAATCTTGCTTTACCTGCAAGTATACCCCAACCTTGGGCTTTTCCCAGATAGCAAGTCATTTCATCTCTAAACATGTCAGTAAATCCTTGCAACTTCGAATGAACACTGCTAGGATTTGTGAGGTTTTGTATTTGATTTTCATTGCCCTTTATTTTAAATACGTGTATCAGTGAAAGAGAGAAAATTGGTGTTTATTGAAAGCAAGGAGAAGAAAATTTATATTTTTCTTTCTTTTTTTTTTTTCTAGAATATTTAAGACCTAAATACAGACGTAAACAGCGCTGGCAAGACAGTCAGTCAGTTTAACGATCATTAATGGGGCACAAGGGGCAGCGCTGGGCGCTGGAGCTACAAAAATGAGCAAAACAAAGGTGGGGCCTCTGAACCCTCAACTTTTATTAGCAAAAATCTAAATAAAGGAAATTAATCAAAAACTAAAAACATAGGTATAACACCTTAAAACTTACAGATAAATACCAGAAGGAATAGCTAAAATATTTCAAAGTGACTGTCTGTTTGAAAGGTAGAAGCCTTTAGTACTATTTAATTTTAAAATTTTGTAAATGTATTATATTGAGCACATATTCTGAAAATAAAGGCAATTTCCTTAAGTTTCAAAAGTAATAATAACCTTTCATGTAAAGACGGCAGGTTGAGCCTATGCATTTGACTCTACTCTCTCCAGAAACTTCAGTAATAAAACAGAGAAAAGACTCAGAAAGGCACAAAAATCTCCCATAAAGAGGAGAAAAAAAATAAAGAAATTGAGAATAAGAAAAAATAAGAAGTTTCAGGCAAGAGTTCTAGGAACCAAGGAAGATTCCAGAAAGAGAGAGACAATCACCAAAGAAGTAATTCAAAAATTTCTCTACAACTGAAGACCATGAATTTTTAGACCCCAAACAATGCCCAAAAACAATGAAAATACACCCAAACCTCCTGCCCAGGCCTCTAAGTGAGATTGCACATTAACTGCTGTAAGGAGAGGAGCATGCTGGGAAATGTGAACATGAGAACATCAGTGACACTGAGGAGGAGAATAAACCAAACACCTTTGTAACAAAAAATTAAATTAAATTAAATTAAACACACACACATCTCCACCCCGCCAAGCCAGGGCACATCGAAATGAAATTTAAGACCAACGGGGGAAAGTTGAAGGTCTTGCAAGCTTCCAGGGAGACAGAGGTTTTGTACAATGAAACCAGCAGTGAGAGCGGCCTCTATTGTTCTCAGTGGTAATTCTCAGTGGTAATGGGAAAAGTCAGAGGGCGAGGAAGCAATGCCATCAAACTTCTAAAAGAAACAGAATGCTACGTCCAGTCAACATACCCATGTAAGAATAACAGCATTTTGCAACAGGAGGAGGCTCAGAATATTTCCTCTGTCTCAGGCATCTGTTAGAAGACGTATTCATACACAACAAGGGAATGAAAAACAGGAAGACATGGAATCCAGGAACTAGGGAATCCAAAGGTTCTATTGATCAGGTCAAAACAGGTCCTGAGTAATTGGTTTTAAGAAGATCAAATCAATATACAGGCAGTAAGTTGATTTTTTAAATGTTAAAACATTTCTCGTGCCTTCACGTTTGTGGAATTGTACTTTTACATCAGTCTGAGTATTACAGAGGTCACAGGAGGTTCCCACTCTTACCTGTAACAGAGCCGCAAACAAGTACACGACTACGAAGATCACAGTCAGAGAAGTGTGGCCGCTTTTCATCAAATGAATCGTGTAGAGGAAAATTAAATGTCCGGGAATCACTAAAAGCAGTAGAACTTGAGCAGACTTATTATTCACTCCTGTAACACAACATGTAAAAGTTGTTCAAACAAAGCCATATTTTGATTAATAATAGGTCACAGTTACTAAAATTTGAGGATTACTTTTTAGTTACTATACCACATAGAATCACATAAAATTCAATTGCTAAAAATAATTTCACCTGTTTACAATTCACTTAATTCTTTGAAATTTTCTCACTATGTATGTTAATTAAATAAAAGATGGTTAATAAAAATTTATAATGAAGAACATTGGGCAGACTGTAATATCTATCGTAAAAACAGAGCAAAGACAACACAAAAAGTAAAAAGTTCTTAAAGTACTGAAATGTTTTAATTTTACTTTTCCTTTAGAGTTCTTTCATGGATATCACAAGGCGGGGCATTTCTGATCTTCATTCAAAAGTCAGTAATTTATTTTCATTAGAAAAAAATGATAAGAATTATGACATTTAAAATTGTTGTTTTGCCCTGGCTGGTGTGGCTCAGTGGACTGAGTGCCCGCCTGCAAACCAAAAGGTCGCTGGTTCAATTCCCAATCAGGGCACATGCCTGGGTTGCAGGCTGGGTTCCCAGTTGGGGGCATGCAAGAGGCAACTGATCACTGTTTCTCTGCCTCTCTTTCTCCCTCCCTTCCCCTCTCTCCAAAAATAAAGAAAGAAAATCTCAAAATAAAATAAATTGTTGTTTCAGTTTTTTGGTAATCACATGCCTGGTAGACACAAATAATGCACTATTCCTTGAAACTGAGGTTACCACCCCTCACCCTGTTTGTTTAGGATAAATGCCTACATTTAGAAAGGCCAAAAGGATGCATGTAGGAAAGACAGTACATCTGTCCAGCAACGTTTGCTTGTGTCCGCAAGGTTTCTCTTTGCTGACACACATAACGTATCACAGAGAAAGGAACGAAAGAGAAAAATTATACAAGGTTCCTCGGCAACTGCAGAATTGATACAAGTGGCTTTTGCTCACTGAGCTTGAATGAACAAAGTGTATTCTATTTAAAACCTATTTAGCGCTCAAAGATAAAAAAGTTGTGTAACACTTGCAAACAAAACACGCACTCAGCAAATGCTGTCTGCCTATCCTCACAGAAAGGAACAGTTCCTGAAATAAAGTATGTGAAAATCAACAAGCACATACCTGGACCAAAAAATGTTCTGAACGGGCAGTAACAGCCTTTGGGCTCATCAGGCAGCTCTCCCGGGATGCTGTGTAAATGGAGGTAGGTAGAGATCCTGCTGGCCTGAATGGCCACCAAATTACCACCAATACCTGAAACGCAGGAAAACAAAGGAGGTAGCCTCGTGTCTTCAACAACCTGCCTAGATCCAACTGCCCGTAAGCCTCTTCAGGTCACATCCTGGGCCAATAAAACCAAACGTCCTTCCGAAATGCTGATTTATTTAAGTTGAGATAAATATTCCAAAGGCATAAAAAAAATCATTGTATGGAAGACTTTCATTATTTCTCCAAACCTGACTTACCGTCTGGTCTGAAAGCAGACCAAACTAAGTAATTTTTTTAAAAGTTACTATCAATATCAAGATATAAAACTAGGTAACTACATGTATCATATTTATCATCTTAATGAGAGGGAAAATAAGCTATATTTACTCAAATAGACAAGGTCTGGTACGTTTCTTCTCAGGTTACTAAAGAAATTCGTAAACAGCACTAAAAAACAAACTCAAAGCCCTGGCTGGTGTAGCTCAGTGGATTGAGCGCGGGCTTCGAACCAGGCATCGCAGGTTCGATTCCCAGTCAGGGCACATGCCTAGGTTGCAGGCCATGTCCCCCCAGCAACCGCACATTGATGTTTCTCTCTCTCTTTCTCTCTCCCTCCCTTCCCTCTCTAAAAATAAATAAATAAAATCTTTAAAAAAATCATTTTAAGCCCTGGCTGGCGTAGCTCAGTGGATTGAGCGCGGGCTGCGAACCAAAGCATCGCAGGTTCGATTCCCAGCCAGGGCACAGGCCTGGGTTGCAGGCCATGGCCCCCAGCAACTGCACATTGATGGTTCTCTCTCTCTCTCTCTTTATCCCTTCCTTCCCTCTCTGAAAATAAATAAATAAAATCTTAAAAAAAAAAACAATTAAAAAAGAAAAAGTAAGGACTCCTTAAAAAAAAAAAATCATTTTAAAAAAAAACAAACTCGAGAAAGTCATCTTTTAATCTACATTATCCTCTCGTACACTCCGAGTAGAACGGATGGCAAGAGATAAAATTAATTCCAAGGGGTGGTAAACCCCACCCCCATGTCCCTCCCCCTAAGGTAAGGTAGGACACCCAAACTCTTTCTCCTTTGACAGGACATGGGAGGAAGAGGCAGTAGTCACAAAAGCAAGTAGGAAAAAACAACTGAAATTTTCAAATTCTCAAATGCTGAGTGTGGGCCAGCATCCTTGGGAGTCCTAGCCACAAGGGTGCCCACATTGACCGGCCAGCCATTTCTCTAAGCCTCCACCGGAAGGGAGCGTGTGAGGCAGACAGACGGGGTAGGGCAGAAGACTCGAGACAGCCAACCTGGGTGGCACACAGGCGAGAAAGCACATCTGTTTCCGAACCCCTCTGTCCTGTGAAGCAAAAGCTGCCTGGGGCGGGGAAGGAAGTGTGCCGCCACCTGTCCCGGGAAAAGATCAGTTGCCGCCGCAGGAAAAGTAGAAGCAGAGCTTTCTGCTGCCAGAGGAGCGGAGGAAAAATCTTGCTCACGCCCAACCTGGCAAAGTGTGACTGCCAAGAGTGGGAGGGAAAGAAAGACTGAGAAAGCCTCGCCTCTGAGGACCAGGGGCATGGGGGCCGCCGGAGGTTGAAAATAGTGCAAGAGAATCCCAACCGCCATGACATGCTTTGCCCCAAGCAACAAGAATCAGCAGCCCACTGTGAGAAGAGCGGCAGAGCACAGATGGTTAAGCCTTCCGTGCTGCAGGCATATTGCAATCCAGGCTTCACTCTAAGCACCAGGTAGCAGGCAAGAGCTCATCAATAAAGAAATCTGAAGTCAGTGATGCACTGAAGGCACCTATAATAAACACACACACACACACACACACACACACAACCCACAAAAACAAAACAAACAAACAAAAATCCCCTAACTCAAGTACTGACCAGATTGGCTCAGTCCTCCATGCTAATGACCTAACAGAAGAAAAAGCCTGCCTATTTCTAGGCATAAACTGTTGCGAAACACCCTACAGGGAACAGGAAGCTCCCCACCCAAGGAATTATCTGGCCCCAAATGTCAGTAGTGTCAACACTGAGAAACCCCGTATTAAAAATTGATGTATGCCTCCACCATCTGAAATAACACGCATCTAAGAGTAAAGAAGAAATCATAATAAAATTTAGAAATTATTTGTAGTTGAATGGAAATAAACGCTACATACAAAGACATGTGGGATGTCCTATGTGCACATACTGGAAACGAGGCCCTGGCCAGGTGGCTCAGCTGGTTAAAGCTTCCTCCTAATCCAAGGGTGGCATCCCATAATAAATTCACTGATACGCACGATTTCCTCACCACATCTCACTTAGTAAATAAAAAATTCATTAGAGGCAAATGCTTAAGATAACATGAAATAGTTTCATAAAAAGGGTTTCAAAATGCATCCCAGGGAGTTCTGAAAATTTTTCCAAGGGTAAAGAAATTTCTTTTAAAATGGGTTTGGAAGGGGAGCAAAGTCCCGTGGACTAAGCTCAGTAGTTAAGGCGCATAGATGCTCAGCTCGGCCCTCCGAGTAGAGTTCGCTCTGGCTCCGACGGCACGGGTCTGAGACCTGCCGCAGCCGCTCACTGGGACTCCAGTATTTAGCCTCTGCGAACTTCAGTTTTGTGATCTGTAAAATGATCATTTAACAGCCAACTGGTAAGAGGCTGACTAAAACCAACTGACTAAAGTAAGGCATACATAAAGGACACAACAGTTTCTGGACATGGTAAAAAAAGGGTCATCCATGGATTTCTCTTCAGAGCCCCCGAAAGGAGAAGACCTGAATGTTAGGAATTATGTGTAATTATATGTAATGCGGAGCATTCAGATGCACTTTGCAATGCTAGGTATTTGCCGTGGGAACGTATGAAGGGTGGTTTCCACTTCGACTCCATGTACCTGGGGATTCTCCTGGGGGTAATGTTTGATCTGGTGTTTTATTAGAGACGGAACGCTTCAATGCAAATGCAGAGTGTGAGCTATTAAATCTACTCTATCTATAACTGCTCTTAAACTGAGTTTGAAACAAAAAGCTATTAATGATTAGCTGTAACTCTCTTCTAAAAAACCCCATGGGCAGAACTTTATAGAACTGCTTTTATCATTTCATTACCATGTCCAAACTAGCATAGGTGATAATACAAATAAACTCTTATAAATAATCGACTTACGGTTTTCCTCCCCCTGTCCTCCGTGACCTGCCTCACTCAGTAGCCCAGGAAACACAGACACACTGGTATTAAAGCTGTACCAAACTAAAAATACATCACACTAAAAATAAAATGAATCAAGACTTTAGAAAAAGTCTGGTATAATTTTTCTAGATAAGGTGAATAAAATTTTAAAGTAAAAATCATAATTAGTGTGGGAACTTATTTTAGTTTCAGCCTCTCATGGGGTTGAAACTTCATTATGATCTCATCCTGATCGGTTATATATTTAAACTATAGCAGCAATTATTACCTCAGAATAGCTCTCTCTAATGTCAAAAATCCCTTCTTGTGATCACGATACACATATATTTCTACTAAGAGCTAGTCTCTATGTACTTCTGTTAAATTACTTAAATTCTTTAGACTAATCGCATTACTAAAGTGAGTGGAGAGCAGGTGAAGATTGCGTCACGTAAATTAATAACATAAGTAAAAACAGCTTTGTCAGTGTATAAATAATTAATTAGTTGAGAGCCTTTGACATCCACAAGACTTAATTTTTAAGTGCCTTATGCTAGAATAAGCTCACTTGATAATACAAAACTGGATAGGATAAATTATCAGCAGGGTTATCTAAGAACTGCTTTAAAACCCAACTTCATGTTTTGTTAAATTTAGAAATGTATGTTTCCAGTAAATGTTTATTTAGCACCCATATCATAGAATATATTTCAAATTATATCGAGAATTCTTTGGCTATCGCCGAGGACCTGAAGTGAAAGTTCACTTTGTTACAAAGGAAACCCTTACGACAAACAGCACAACCGACCTGGTGTCCTCCATATGCACCTGCATGTTCTAACCTCATCAACAAATTGCATCTTCACGGGTCCTGCTCTCGTGGCTCCTGGTCAGAGCTCACATGCGGGACTCACCCTTTTAGTTTCAAGACATGCAGAGGGCGGGGGGAATTTGGCTTCCATGTTTTCATGTTGTTCAAAAGAAATACACACTACCCCATCAGAGTGAGCACCCTCTCACCTACAGAAGCTCAGGCACATGCGCTCCCCAAGCCTCTAATCCATCTCCCTTTTCTGCTTCCTTCCAGTGCACCTGCCGACACCCAATGAATGACTGACAAAGGCTCCAGGTTTTCCATCTCTCTGACCCTAGTCACGCATTCTTTTATTTTAATCCTCACCTGAGGACATGCTTATTGGTGGTAGAGAAAGGGGAAGAACGGCGAGTGAGAGGGAGAGAAACATCAGTTGGCTGCATCTTGCACAGGTCCTGACCGGGTACTGAACCAGCAACCCAGGCATGTGCTCTGACTGGGAATTGAGCCCCCAACTTTTAGGTTCATGGGACGATGCTCCAACCAACTGAGCCACACTGGCCAGGGCCAGATCATGCATTCTTACTGGGGACAGAAATTGGTTGGGGGGCACAGAAACATAATCTTACTCATTTTATGTATGAAGAACAGAGATGCATACAGTACATAAACGGAAAAAAAGGCTATCTGTGATATTAAAATGTCACGGGTAAGCACAATTTAGGAAAAAACATTTCAGATGGCTTTTTCAAGGTGCGATCATGAAAAAGATTATGAAAAAGAGGCTGAGAAACCTGCCTCTGGTCAGAACTTCCTGACCAGTGTGCCTTGGCGAGCAGGTTACGGGGGCACTGAGATGCGGGCCTCCCAAGCTCTGAAGGGCCAGGCTGGGCCTGCGGTCGCCAGCGGCCTCCTTCTTTGGCCGTAGTGTGGCACCCCACATCACAGTCTTCCCCATGGGCCAGGACACGGGAGAGGCTGGGGGACACTCAACTGGAGAAACGAATCCATCTGCTTTCTCGGGACAGAGAAGGCCGTCATCGTCAGTAAGGCCCTTCATCGCGGTGTCTGTCCCCAGCCCCTGCCTCTGTCTGTCCCCGTCTCCCCTGAGGACTCCTCTTCCCACCACATCACACCAGGGCGCATCCTGTCCTGCCCAGGCTACGGGCAGCCCGCCACTCCACGGCCGCCGCCGTGCGACCCCATCACTCTGGCTATCAGGCCCTCCGTCTCCCCTTCCCTCCTGCTCCCTGCCCCCTCGCCAACAAACACATCTGCACCTCTCCTGTCGTGGAGGAAATTCCTCACTTCGACTCCTGGGCGTCGTCCTAATTCCATTCTTTTCACAGGCACCATCTTACAGAAACCTGAAAGTGCTACTTCCAAGATGTTCGTTGTCTTGTTCTTAATACTGAATAGATATAAAAATATGTCTAAAACATATACGAGCTAGAAGGAATCGTACTACAAAACCCATGTACCCACCACCCAGTTTTTAAAACAAGGAATACTGCAAAGCTCTAGGATTGTTTCTTGTGTCAGAGGAAATACCAGGAATATTTATTAAACCCTTACTAACAACGGGTTGTTGTCGTTGAAGTTAAATTTCTCGGTGAAATGTTGGGCAATACAGCTCGAACAATCATGAATATGTAATATGCGTGCTGGCCAATTCATCAACTAATATTCACCGAAGAGGACTGGACTGGGTGGAAGGGAAGCGGCAACCATTCCAGGCAGTGAAAGTCCGAACTCTGTGTGGCCACGACGCAAGAATCTGGTTAGGATGATGGAGGGAATGTTGGACATATGCCACAGTGTACAGAGGGCCTAGAGAGCTGGGCAGAAGACGTCAGACTGAGTTTGACAGGCAGGAGAAACCAGTTACGTTTATCATCTTAGGACATGTACTTAATAAAAAGTTTAAGGAAGATCAGCAGGTAGTGACATTTAATTTGCGGTGAACAGAAACTGAGCGGGGAGGCTACGTTGTTACTTGAATGATGCCTGGAGTGAGACATATGCTTCGTATACTGTAAGTGAACAAGTCAATTATGTTAAAGGGAAAATCAACACGCTTGGGTCATTGTCTGGGGGGAGAGGATGAAGGGCCAGGTTGAAGCAGATGGGGCCCTGATTGGAAAGCAGGGGGAGGTGATGGGCAGAACGGTGCCACCGGGAAAACTGGGAGGGTGGATCTATAGTGGAAATTTGTTCATGGTCATTCTAATGCCATATAAAAAATTAAATGTAGACTACAAATTTTAAATATAAAATTAGATTTTGGAGAACCTGCCTTCACATAATATATTTTCTTATATATAAACATACAAAAGTAATTTATATTAAATGTATAGCATATCCTGTGACATGTTTTTCCCCAGGTAGAATTACCTTTTAAATTCTATTGGCTTTGGCTATACTAAAATCCAATTAGTAAGAGCCAGCCCCAAACCCAGTAGGACTGGATTAAAATTATCTTATTAAACAGAATCCATAAAAATTCCTGTGATCTTAAGTACTGTAATTCCCATTTTATAGATAAGAAAACTCAGAGGGCAGATTTAAAGGGATCAGCAGAGGAATGATAGATGGGTTTTTTTTTCTTTTTAATTTTTGCTAAATTTATTGGGGAGAATGATGGATTTTAATGGGCTGAATTGACTCAAGCAATGCATAAACTTCGTTAACTCTAATTTCTCCACAAAAATTGATAGCAGCAATAAAACAACCCAAGATAGCAGATAAGTCCAAAGGATCCAGGACTGAAATATTGAATCTGCCTCACTACCCTTAAATCGGGTATGCCTGACTCTCAGACTAATACTTAGTGATAAGATTAAGAAACAGTTCTTTTCAGAAATGTGCTCTGCATACTGAGAAAAGGAAAGTCCACGTCCGCTGCGAGAGGCAACCTGGGGTTGAAGAAAGAATGAATGCAGATGCGTGGATAGCCCTCCTTAAATCTGGGCCCTAAGATGCCTGTGAGAGTATACAAAGATTTGATATCATTATGGAACAGTATATCTCATTCTTACCATTAATAACTGGTGTGTACACAACAATCCCAGCCAAGTTTGGATCAGATACAGTTGTGTCCAGAATAAGGCCTCCAATGCTGAAAGATACAGAACCATACAATTTAGGGCAGAGGAAAAAAACTATACTGATTTGAAGCTGTTCTTTACATACAAACAACCCTATTTTTAAAGTAAAAATATCTACACGTTAAAAAATAAAATGAAAAATATTCAAAGTAAAAACCAATGTCAAGCCCTGGCTGGTGTGGCTCAGTGGATTGAGCACCAGCCTGCAAACCAAAAGGTCGCTGGTTCGATTCCCAGTCAGCGCACATGCCTGGGTTGTGGTCCAGGTCCCCAGATGGGGGTGTGTGACAGGCAGCCAACCAATGTTTCTCTTGCACATCGATGTTTCTCTCCCTCTCTGTCTCCCTCCCTTCCCCTCTCTCTAAAAATAAAATCTTGAGAAAAAAAGTCAATGTCAATCACAAAATGTTGAAACTAAAACATGGCATAAGCCATAGCCCCACATTTCAGGGCTCTCTTGCTGATCTCCAAGATACGTTACTGTAAAAAGGAAGTGCATGCACTTTAAGAGCATTAAAATGTATGTAAGGACATGTAAGAAATTATTAACAATGTCTCTCTATAGGGGCTGAGGCTGAGAGAAGATTAATGGTCATTTACATACTTCTGTACTTACTAAATTTTTAAACCATGTGCATTATTGCTCTTACAATTTAAAAATAATGTTAAACGAGTATCTTTTCATATTTGAAGTAAACAAGGTAGTAAAGAGATGATTTTTATCATGACATAAAACTAGATATACTTAGGGCATGTCTTCTCACCGGTAAATTAAAATAATGAGTTACAGCCATAGAAAGAGCTGATCTTGAAAACAGGGGTCTGGAAAAATAACATACAGATACATAGATATAAATCTGTGAAGTTATCCATCGGTTAACTTCGGTCTCTTGGCCTACATACTATAAAGCATTGCCAGTCCCAATACTGTTGCCCAAATCTTCTAAGAAAATGCAATTCACGTTACAGAAAAAATGAACTATATGCTGTCACAGAACAGGGTTTATGGTCAAAATATCAGATCAAAGGCTCTTACCACTACTTGATAATAAACATTAGGAAATTATTAAACCTTTTCATTTTAATTCTTTAGTATAATAAATGAATAGCTTCATATGCCTTAACTGCAGAGTCCACATTAAAAGATACACCACTGAATCCAAAAATAGTCATCCTTACAAATACTTGAATATTTTAAGCTCAATTTTTTAAATATATTATTTCATAAGAAAAGTTATGTTTCAAAAAATAAATGTCCCTGATAAAATGCATAGATGAAGGTATGCACATATAATGAACACTTGCTAAAAAATATTTTAAAATAATGTTACCCAGGCAGCAAAACTTATTGAAGTTAGAAAATACAAACCGAAAAAGGAAACGCAACAGTAGTTGCGTCATTCAAAGTCATACTGTAAGCACGTTAGTAACAGCCTCTTAGACATTTTTAAACACGGATATTTAAAAAAAATAAAAACTGCCATGTTCATGGAATGAAAGATTTACTGAAGGTTTAGTTATAAAAATAAAAATCACAATGAAAACATAAATAAAATAAGAACTCAAATTGTGAAAGTATTTTTCTTCACTTTTATTAAATATTTTTAGCAGACAAAGAAATGGCATTATTTTAAAAGGGAAAGCACCACAAAGCTTATAAAGCAGTCTCTGGTCCCACCCCCAGACCCTGCTCTCCGCTAGCAACTCGTTCCCACTTCGTTATGTGTTCCTTCTGGCATTTAATTCTGTGTTTCTAAATAAAATGCTTCCCTACTATTTCTTTTATTTTTTAATTTTTTCTCAAATCTTTATTCTATTTCTTAAACTTTTAATTAAATCTGTATTGTGTATTTTTTCCCATTACCATTTAGTCCCCTTACACCCCACTAACTCCAGCAATCGCCACACTGTTGTCCATGTCCCTGAGTCCTTTTTCCTTTTTGCTCAGTCCCTCCACCCCCTAACCTCCCCCACTAGCTGTCATCTGCTCACCTTCTATGAGTCTCTCTGTTTTGCTTGTTAGTTCAGCTTGTACATTAGATTCTACATGAGAGTGAAATCACATGGTATTTGCCCTTCTCTGACTGGCTTATTTCACTTAGCATAATGTTCTCCTGGTCCATCCATACTGTTGCAAATGGTAAACGTTTCTTCTTTTTTATGTCCGAGTAGTAGTATCCCATTGTGCAAATGTCTCACAGTTGTTTCATCCACTCATCTACTGATGGACACTTGGGCTGCTTCCACATCTTGGCAACTGTTAATAATGCTGCAATGAACATAGGGATGCATAGGTTCTTTCGAATTAGTGTTTTGTGTTCCTTCAGATATACTGCCAGAAGTGGGATCGCTGGGCCAACAGGAAGATCCATCTTTAAGTTTCCAAGGTATCTCCATACTGCTTTCCATAGTGGACGCACCAGTCTGCATACCCACCAACAGCGCAAAAGGGTCCCCCTTTCTCCACATTCTCGCCAGCACTTGTTTGTTGATTATTGATGATGGCCATTCTGAGAGGTGTGAGATGGTATTTCACTATGGTTTTAATTTGCATTTCTCTGATGATTAGTGATGTCTTTTCATATGCCTATTGGCCATCTCCATGTCCTTTTGGAGAAGTGTCTATTCAGGTCCTTTGCCCATTTTTTAACTGGGTTGTTTGTTTTTTTGGTGTTGAGTTTTGTAAGTACTTTATAAATTTTGGATATTAACTCCTTATCAGATGTATCGGCAAATATATTCTCCTATTCTGTGGGTTGTCTTTTTATTTTGCTGATTTATTTTTGCTGTGCAAAAACTTTAAAATTTGATATAGTCCCATTTGTTTATTTTTTCTTTTGTTTCCCTTGCCTGGGGAGATATATCTGATAAAACATTTCTATGAGCAATATCCAAGATATTGATGCCTATGTTTTCTTCTAGGATTTTAATGGTTTTGGGTCTAACAGTTAAGTCTCATGCTGTCCAAGATGTTTCTCAAGTTCTCCCCATTTTTTTAAATTCTTTTTTTCACTTTTTAAAAAGATTTTATTTATTCATCTTTAGAGAGACAGGGAAGGAAGGAGAAAGAGAGGATGAGAAACACCAATGTGTAGTTGCCTCTTGCGTGTCCCCTACTGGGGACCTGGCCCACAACCCTGGTGTGTACCCTGACTGGGAATCGAACTGGCAAGCCTTTGGTTCCCAGGCCAGCACTCAATCCACTGAGCCGCACCAGCCAGGGATATAAATTCTTTGTTCTTTTTGCTGTTCTGCCTGGGTGTGTTTTTCTACCTTGTCTTCCAAAATACTGATTCGATCCTCTGCTTCATCTAACCTATTTATTCCTTCCAGTGTGTTCTTTCTCTCACATATTGCATTCTTTCTTTCTGACTGGTTCTTTTTTTATGATTTCTACATCTTTTTTCATGTTGTTGAGTATCCTTATAACCATTATTCTAAACTCTCTGATAAATTGCTTGCCTCCATTTCATCTAGCTCTTCTGGAGAATTCTCTTGTTCTTTCATTTGGGGTCTGTTTCTTTGTCTTCCCATTTTGGCTGATTCTTTGCATTTTCCATCTCAGATGTTAAACTACTCAGTCGGTGAACTGCTCTGTTGTTCATCCAATCAAGCTGTGATCAGCAGTCTGGCTCACACCCCACCGGGTGCTTCTCACCCTGTCTCCTCACTTTAGTCCCTTCAAATTCTCTCTCTCTCTCCATCCTGACAACCTAGTCACCGGTTTTGGTGAAATATTTAGGGTTCACTTTATTATGGCAACAGGATCATAATTCACAACTGAGCCACACAGCATATGATTAGGTTTCCTCACTTGTCCTTTTTGCTTTGTCTCATACTCTTTTTTTTTTTTTTTTAGCTACTTAGTACTAATTCCACCTCAGATTTGCATCAGAGTTAATGAAATGCCTGTGACCACAGTCAAACTTCTCAGGCAGGTAATCAATCAATTCCACTTTTTTTTTCTTGGAGACATCCCTTGCGAAGCCCCCTGCTCTCCTGCGCACCTGGCCAGTTGCTCGCTCCACCTGGTGCGCAGCTGTCATCGCCCCCCCGCCCCCACCGCCCCACTCCAGTCTCCTGGCCCTGAGTCTTAGTCTGTGCACAGCGACCCATCCCAGGGTTTCACAGGACTCTGCTGCCGGAATCCTCCGGGGGAAAAAAAAAACAGTCTACATGACAGAAAAATGAGCCATATGCCATCCTCATTCCTATGGCGTCAGATTTCCTCATCGTGATAAAACTGTCTTTTATCAGCTTTTACACGAAAGGGTATACAGGAAGCAAATATTTTGAAATCCTGCATTTCTGAAAACTTCCTGAGTCTATCCTTATATTTGGTTGATATTGCGACCATATTTTATGTTCAAAATAATTTTCCCTCAGAATTTTGAAGGAATCACTGCTGGTGTTGCTACTGGACATCGTTCTGATTCCCAGTACTTTATATTCTGGAAGTTTGGGGGGTTTACAATAATGTGCTTTGATCTGGGTCTGTCCTACTCCGATTCATCGTGCAGGGTCCTCAGTGGGCCCTTTCAATCTGGAAGCCCATGACCTTCAGTTCCGGGGAATTTTCTTCTGTTATTTCTTTGAGAATTTCCTCTCCGCATTGTTTGCCTCCAGTTGTCTACCTCTCTGCTCTCTGCTCTACTCTCCAGGACGGTTCCTCAACCCTATCGTCGAACTGTTCTACTGGATTTTTTGTTTCTGCTACTTGTATATTTTTAAATTCCAGAGCTCTTCCTGTTTCTTCAGTCCTCCTCATTAAAGCCTTCTGTTCTCACAGAACTGTGGATGTCATAGCTTCTTTTATTTCTCTGATGACACTGGAGATAGTTTTTTGAGGTTTTTCAACTATTTCTGGACGTTCTCGGAGTGCCTTTTCTTTTTTGTCTCTGCCTTTCACGTTAGACTCCTCAATCAAATGTCTGCTGATCTATTACCGTCTGCCTCCTCAAGGGGCACTGCAAAGCACTCTGGGAGCCCTCTGTGCACCTGCGCAGAGCTGGTCAGCAGGTGGGCCTCACTGAACAAGGGTCAGATGCAAATGCAGCTCCTTCACTAAAAGACCCAGGGGGGTCAGTGCATGCAGGCTTTTCTGTGGCGCTGAAGACTTTCCCCAGAAAGACATGACCTAATTTTTTGCCTGGGGGTACAAGCCTGACTGCCAGCCATATACACCTAACTCCTGCAGGTGTTTCTGAACTTAGAGCCTCTCCGATTTAGTCTCTCCAGAGTAATTCTGCTAAGGTGGGAGGGGCAGTTACCAGGCTGGTCAAACTAGAGAAAAGGCTTTTAGGGTCTAATTGCTTCTTACATACACTTTCAGCCAACCTTCATTTCTGCTTTCAGAACTATTTAAGGCCTCTCATCCCTCCACCTTTTGAGTTTCTGAGGCTCAGATGGTGGGCTTCCCAGGGGTGCTCCCTGCCCTGCAGGTGCTGGGGTTTTAGCGTTTTTCACTCTGTTGACAACCAGCCACCTGATCGCTATCTTAGGAATTTCTCCCCTGCTGTTCTCTCTGCTCTCCTTTATAGCTTTTTATCCTTTTACTGTCACTTCAGTAGTTTCAGGAAGGAAGATGAACACACACACACACAGTCAATCTACCAGGTTTAACAGGGAAGTCACACTCGTTTCTACCTTACTCTTTTCACCAAATGTATAACGAACACCCTTCCGCATCAACGGAGATACGACAGCGTTCATGTGTAACGGCTCACGGATGCTCCATCCTGTGGCCGTGCCACACTTTGTTTGATCAGTACCTGGTTGCTAGACCTCTCAGGTGTTCTCTTCTATTAAAAAGTCCTCTGTGATTAGGACCCTTGTAACTAAATCTGTTGTGTATACCCTTAATTATATCCTTAAGTCCTGTCATGTCCTGTTGGAGTGGAAGTTGTCAAATGGCATGCACATTTCTCAGGCCTTCTGACAGCTATCTGAGCAGTTTACTATGAAACACAAGTGATGTCCTAGTCAGGCTAAAACACACACACACACATACACACACACCACTAAATTTCACTCAACAACCGGTTGAAGATTTGGTTGGAAAGAAGCATGAACCTGGTAGCCAGGTGAGGCTCCGTACGTCTACTGATTTCAGCAATTCTTACCACTTATATCCATTATTACCTGAGATAAGAAGAACTGGATACATAATATAATTGATCCATGAACTAAAAACAGAGTTGAGCCATAACATAATTGATCCATGAAAGTGAATTGTTTTAATATCCACACAGATGCATGCACGTGGACAGCGAACACACACACACACACTCTCTTTAATACTAACCTACTTACAACCATGGCAGTTATGACTGGCTCCCAGCCCGAGTGCAGAACGGTCCTTGTGGCTGGATGTTTGGCTGCTACGACAATCCAGATGGGAGTGAGAGCCAAGAAAAAGACGCCAACCAATGGAGAAACATAGTAATAGGTCTCTGGAATGAAAGAAGAGAGAGTATTTCCATTTCTGTTCTAACCGTGTAGCAAATGTAAATCTTAAACATTTGCCAGAAGATACAGTATCAAACGTATTCACATGCTATTTATTTTCTAAAACTTTCAAACAAATTTAAACTATAGATAAGGTAAACATATTAATGGAACTGTAAACCAATACACTGATTCAACAAACATTGATTGAAATAGCTAGGCACCCTAGATGGGAATGGCACTAATAATAACAAGAACGGTAAAAAAAGCTAACATTTATGTCACTCCTGCTATTTACCAAGCACTGTGCTCAATGCTTTGTACTCATCAACTCCCTTAACTGCCGTCACAAGTGTGAGACAGACGCTGTTGTCTCTATTCAATGGAGAAACTGGGCTTAGGAGTTTATGGGGTGGAAAACTGGAGAAGAGGAAGCTATCAAAGAAAGAGCTGGAGAACGGGAATATCAAGCCACAGTATGAACTCCACAAGACTAAGCCAAGAATAACTAGGGACTTGTAAACTGAAAAATTCTCAGAGTTTAACAAAGGGCTAAAAGCCATTCAAGATCCGACCCCCTAGAGAGAGGAGTCCTTGAGCGCTGAGGGCAGGCGGCAGACCCCCACGAAGGGTCGGGCCTGAGCAGAGCCCGCTCTCGCGTGAGGCCCGCTGTGCATCTGCCCCGGTCAACCTGGAACCAGCCTGGTGAGGCTCAAACCAATCCACAAATAACCACCTACAACAACAAAGTCCAACACTTCGTAAAGAAAAAAATTCGAGCACTTAACAATATGACATTCACAATGTCAAGCACCTAACCAAAGATTATTTTTAAGCATTTGGGATAATATTTGGTAGCATTCACAAACTTCGTCAAATACCCTGAGGCATTCTACTTACGTTAGACATTTCACCTGTATCACAAAAGTATCCAAGTACTTAAAATAATATTTATAAAGCTAATGAATTAAATGAACAAATGTAGCGAGTCTTAAGTTTTCATAAATATTCATATAATATATACAAATTTGATAAGATTTCTATTTAAAAATCACAAGAATAAATCAATTACTTAATTATAAATTTAAAAATGGAATTAGCCCCGGTCATTGTGGCTCAGTGGATGGAGCGCCAGCCTGTGAGCTGGAAGCTCGCCGGTTCAATTCCCTGTCAGGGCAACATGCCTGGGTTGCCGGCCAAGACCCCAGTTGGGGGCATGTGAGAGGCAACCAGTTTATGTTTCTCTCCCTTTCTTTCTCCCTCCCTCACCCTCTCTCTGAAAATAAATAAAATCTAAAATAAATAAAAATGGAATTAAAAGACTGACATGTTACTCCATTGGGCTAAGCACAAGTATACAAAAAAATATGTACTGCCTTATTAGCATAAAACCATTAACACCATGAGTCAAATTCTCAAATATTTTTATACTTAATTCTAAATCTCCCTTAGGTTAAGATTACCTGTGTCTTCCATGGACATGAACTAAAGGGGGGGAATGTGGGTGGGATAGGGTGTGCAGGGTGGAGGGGAGTGAAGGGGGGGAAATGGGACAACTGTAATAGCATAATCAATAAAATATATTTAAAAAAAGAAAAAAATTGCCTGTGTCTCCATGAAACAATTACATTCTTCCTGGATATTTTGGTAATATCATTTTAACTGATTAAGGTTCTATTATTTTCAAAGATTTCAGCCAGGGCATTCTGGATTCTTCTCAATGTCTCTTAATACTGATTTTATACAGAGGAGACTTCATAACTTAAAGACAGTTGATCTCCTAGTCCTTGGAGCATTCAGCCTTCGATTTAAGTTCAATATTACTATATTTTCTGACATCTCACTCTGGCTGGTGTGACTCAGCGGGTTGAGCACCAGCCTGCAAACCAAGGGGTCGCTGGTTCGATTCCCAGTCAGGGCACGTGCCAGGGTTGCGGGCCAGGTCCCCCAGTAGGGGGTACTTGGGGGGCCAACCACACATTGATATTTCTGTCCCTCTCTTTCTCCCTCCCTTCCCTTCTCTAAAAATAAATGAATAAAATGTTTAAAAAATAAATTCTTCTGACATCTCACAAAATTCTTCAACCTTATTCTTACTCCTATCCCTAATTGTAGTTTGTATTTCTTTATCTTCCTAACATATTTACAGATCTCACGTATGACTAAAGATGTTTGAAACAGATAAAAATTCAAATTTTTTCTAATCATGTAGAAATAATTACTGTAGATATTAAATGAATATTCAAACTTTATTATCATGATTTTATCTGATTTGCTATCACATCTTCAAATAATTATACTAATAGAATTCATTTAACTATTTTCTTCCATTTAAAGGGCTTTAATGCTACATATAGTATCATTTTCTCTATGATTTTTTTTAAAAAATGAAAAGACCTTTATTGAATAGATTTTAGTTGTCCTTTTTAAACCACTGGACAAGGATAAACAACATCCTAATTAGAAAGCATCCTTACCTCCTAAACAGCTAAGGTTGCCAACAATTTCGTTATAGGATTAAACAGAAAACTGAAAGCATTAAGATCCATTAAACACAAATGAAAAGAACTATTCTGCTAGGTCGGATCATCTCAGAATTTCATTTTCAGGTCAAGAGAGGAGCACCATGCCAGGCTTTTAAGTTATTCTCAACATCGAACCTCTGGAAGGTCATCTGAAGTTGAAAAAAAAAAACCACCCACCATCTCAACCCAAGAATCACAGCTCTGAATTTTCAAAGAGAAGAAAAAATTTCTCAGGAATGCAACTAAAAATAATAAGTGTACAGTTCCTCAAAAACTGAAACAGAGTTTTTAAACACTGAAAAAAAAAGGTGGGAAAACCATGATAAAAATAAAAGTATCTAAAATGATTTACTGTAAATGTGTTCTGTTTCAATTTCCTAACGAAGCTAGCACACCCATTCCCACCAAACCAGACCATGTGCGTAACTGTACAGAACTCTCTCCTTCCTTTTCCCTGGGTAACTTCTAATCCCATTCTAGTAGCTAGGGAAAAATTACAAACATTGAAAGAGGGAAGTGCTCAAACAGTCCTCTTTTCAGGATATCATTCTATGGATGTCATAAAGTTGAAGGATTACTTTTAGAAAATCACTAATGCATTTATAGACGACAGTGTGGTGACTACCAGAGGGAAGGGAGGGGAGAAGACAGTAAAGAGGGGTAAATGGTGATGGAGGGGGACTTGACTTGGGGCGGTGAACACACAATAGAATATACAGATGATGTATTAGAGATTTGCACCCCTGAAACCTACACAATTTTATTAATCTGTGTCACTCCAATTAATTCAATTATTTTAAAAAGAAAACCACTAATGATACAATCAGCAATGCAAAAGGGTCAGTTAACAGCCAACCTTTACCCAATTCTAGAGATTTCCCCACAATGCTTTCTCCTGCCCTTTAATCCACCATCGATGAATTTCATGTATCTTCCTTATGTTTTCTCCTTTGATTCTAATGCAAAAAAGGAACTCAAAACTGCCACTCTCCAGAACATTTTCTCAATCCTTTGAAATTTTGCCTCTGGGCATGTCCTCAAAAACTTGGCTTAAATAAACTGTTGAAAAACTTTTTTAAAAAGCTAGCCATAAATTTCTGTATTAACATGAAAACCTCAAAGAATGTCTTCCTTCTCAATGAAATATTGAAATGACCCTCATCAAAATAACATTTTACACTAATTTCCAGGTATGTAAAAGGGTTCTGTGGTAGGCTGAATAACAGCCTCAGAGACATGTACATCCCGAGCCCCAAAGTCTGTGAATGTTACCTTCTACAGCGAATCCTTTCAAAGGCAAGGATTCTGCAGTGGGGAGGGTTATCCTGAATCCCTACGGGGAACCCCAGACGGAATCACAGGTGTGTGATAGGTGGGCAGCAGGAGATATGACTACGGAAGAGAAACCGGTGCAACCCCAGAAGTCGGGACTGAATAACGTGGCTGCAGACCCAGGAAAGCCGGCAGCCCCCGGGGAGAAGGAAGAGTCAGGGAACGGGCTTCCCCTGGAACCTCCAGAAGGAGCCAGCCCAGCTGACACTTTGAGTTTGGCTGCGTATGTCCAAAGCATATCATTTTGGGCCGTGGCCTCCAGAAACAAGGTTTGTGATCGTTTGTCACAGCAGCAAGAGGAAACGACTACAGGTGGAGAAGTGAAACTTGGTGGGACTTGAAGCCTAATTAATGCCTGTGCACCTTAGTGCTGATTCCGTGATACAAGTCAAACACAGACAAGTCAGGACTAATGCAGCTAAAGGGGTTCAATCACTATGATTCCACTTAACTGCCAAACATAACTGCCATCTTTCTGATTCGAGGCTTCCACCTTTTATTAGATTGTTGGTGGCATTTTATAGCTACTGCTATGAAACTGCATCAATAGCATTTACGATTCCCACCCTAAATTCTTCTGACATATGTAACTGCTGTGTGTGACATCTTTGTACGTTAGCCGTTTCTGTGGAAACAAAGCAATGGGAATTGGAAGCTGTAAACAATTTTTTGAATGCCCTTTATAACAACCATCAGGACTTCCTCACTAAATTGACTTCTAGGGATCACTCTAAGCTACGATGGTGCAGTGCTGAAAAATGCTGAAGAAGAGTGACTTGCATGACAAACTTAGGTTCTACTCACATCACCACATCAAGGTGGGGACATTCTGGAGTGTCCTGTGAATAACCAGGTGGCATCCCTGTAAGTGTCCCTGGGACTGAAGTAACAACCCACGGCTGACTATTATCCCTCTTACAGCTTCAACTAGCCATGTTTTTAAGGTTTTAAGGTTAACCTTGAAGAATGAGAATCAATCAATATTTTACTTCTCAGAACTTTCCCCAGAAGAGAAAAGCTGATAATTCTCAAATCAACTAAGGCCACGTACACAGAATTATACAGCCATGCATGTAAACAATTGAGTAAGAGTTTTCAAAATCTTAACATTATGCAAGTAAGAAGAAAGAAAAAGACAACAGTTGTGTGCACCTATTTCAGTTACTGGCCCAACTTCAGATTTTTTAAGTACCTTTTAAATATTGTTACCTATTTAGAGATTACTATATGAATGAATAAATACCTTTGCATTTTCTCTGCAAACCATACCAAACAAAGCGTATTATCGTCCAGAACTTAGATTACTCTCTAAACTTTCTATTTCCTCTTCTATTTGAAATAGATTTTTTAAAGCCATATGTTGCCATTTTAATTTTTCCAAAGTGATACTAATCTCTAGAAACTTTCTGCTAAGGCAAGATGCCCTAGCAATATTTCCCTAGTACTAAGTCCTCATCAAAAGGATCATTTTTTGTTATGATCTTTTATGTTACTGGATAGATACCATGATATAATCATTCAGAGGGATATCAATCTTCTATTTTCCATGCATCTACCACTTCCTGAATAACCTCCACTCACATTAACTGGGTAGCTTTCAAAAGGAGTAAATCATTTGGTGAAGTGCAATTTACTTAAAACACCCACTATGGGGTGCTATGAAAATAAATAAAACAGGTTTATCCTCAAGAAACTTAAACCCTCACAAAGGAAAGCGACACATTTACACAAAAAGCTATAACAACTGGCCAAATGTGAAGAATGCTTTAAGAGAAGTACCGATAAAGTGCTACAGGAATCCAGAGGAGGAAAGGGTCACCTAAGATTGGGGAACTTGATACCGTGAACACTGAAAAACGCTGGTTCTATGTAGCTTTCACAGAGTGTAGGGGACGACATAAGAAAGAAGAGAGAAAAATCACAGGCTGGTATGAGAATCAGTAAACGCATCCGACTAGAGGAAATGGTACAAGGAAGAGAGGGGTAGGCTGGACCTTGAGAAAATAACGTTTCTGAGAACTCTGTTCATTAAGCAATAAAGACTTACTCAGGATGACTCCAAAAAATAAACTCAATAGAAGTAAACAAAGCTCTTGGGCTTGTTTGTTTGTTTTTTAAATAAGAACTGGAAAGGTGAGAAGGGGGAAATATGTATTTACTTCAGATATCAGAAATCAGCAAATTTTATCAGGACTAAAAGTCCGCATGCCCTGGCTGGTGAGGCTCAGTGAACTGAGTGTCAGCCTTTGAGCCCAAAGGTCACCAGTTCGATTCCCAGTCAGGGCACATGCCTGAATTGTGGGCAGGTCCCCAGTTGGGGGTGTGTGAGAGGCAACTCATGAATGTTTCTCTCGCACATTGATGTTTCTCTCCCTCCCATTCGCCCTCCCCTCCCCTTTATCTAGAAATAAATAAATAAAATCTTTAAATAAATAAATAAAAGGCAGCACATTGAATAAATGTTGCGTGAGTCTTCAAAGCTAACATGTATCAAAGCTAACAGGACATGAGAGGAGCTTTTCAAAGTCATTTCTGAATATCTAAAATTCTAGGTGAGACTTTTCTCAACATCCAGTTCTTTGAGAGCCACATAACAATACATGGCCTTTGTTTATAACCAAAGCCTACAGCTGTCATGAAATCCTCGTTTTATCTCTACAAACTGCTAACTATGTGTTTACCATAGTTCAGGAATTAAACTTTGTTCTAAGAACTAGGCATCTCAGCGGGATGAATGAGGTCTTGGACTTGAAAGGTGCCTGCTCCTAACCTTTGTATTCAGAATACCACTAACGCAATACTAGGCTTACAACTGCTATCTTACGAGGCCCCCTAGTGCTCACAATGCAGACTTTAGAAGTTCAAACACACTTCAGAAAAACCTTTAACTATTAAATCAACCGTGGAATCAATCAGTAGCTATGATTCTGAGCCAATTCCACTCCGGGAGTGCACTTCTCAGCCAGCAGCTGAGTGTCCTATCATTCAACCTGGTGCTGACACTACATGCGGGAAGACAGCAGCGGATTCCACAGGCCACACCCAACACTGAGGACAGGTTATTATGACAAAAGATGTTCCCACTGTTCTCAGCGCTCAGAAAATATCAAGGGCTTTGGGAGGCTGTGAGCCAGGAACCTTGAGCAAAGACCAAATATACATGAGGAATGCATTGTGATCATCTGAATGACCAAATATGTATTTCTTATAAATCACATCACCACAGTAGCCCATTAAAAATATCTTTTCAGGGAAATAAATGGTACAGATGAAACGTAAAAGACCCTGTTTTAATTAATTCATCTTGAGTTATTTTAAGCCAACTTTCAGAAGACAAGACCTAAAAAGTCTAAGCAAAATTTAATAATAAAATTATTTTTCAAAATTATGGTCTCTGACGTGAGCATTCCATTTCACTTTCTTTCCTGGTCCAGTTAAACTACTAATGTATCATCTATGACACTCAAACCTGAAACTTTATGTGGCAACACGTTACAATTAAGTCTTTTATAAGGACAGTTCAGCACTGGTATAATTAAAAAAAAAAAAAAAACTTGAAAAGCCACCATGCATTGTTTTTTTCCTCTCAAGTTGATTTATCTTCTGGAATCTCATAATTTGGTCTGTAGCATTATAACATTGTCCTATTTATTACAATAATGTTCTTCAATGGCCTTCTTTTTTGTTCTTAACCTTTTTACGACTGTGGCTTTAACTGAGAAGACACCCTGGTCCTCAGCCAGCAGCTGAGAAATGTGTTTAAGTGGCTGCATGGTCACTTAAGTACCCACATCTGCAGTGAGATATCTCTCTTGTTTATGTACGTAAGGGAACCCATCCCAGACAACTAGCTTCCCCCCTTTCCCATGCCCACCTCCATCCTCAATGTGCCTGGCCAGACCCACAGAATTTCTGTCCCCTTAGGAAGAAACCTTCCACCCTCTTCTACTCGCCCCTTCTTCCCTCTTCCTCCAAGTGGGAGAGACTCCCCTAATTAGGAAGACTAGGGAAAGGGGCATGAAGCACGGCTAACTCATCCCTTTCTCTTTGGGGATGCCGCCTAGTTAATGGCAGTCTCCCTTCCCCAACATGGTTAGCAGCCTGGCCTGTGGGGGTGAGGACGCCGAGCTGTCCAGCCGGCTGCCTGGGAGTGGGTGAGCCGTTCAGTTAACACAGTAGGAGAACCGCATTTAGTCACATCCTCTAACGCCAGCCCTAAGCTAATGTTTCAGTCCCTGACTTCAGCAGCACTTTCTGAACTGTGTAATAATTTAGAGGAGAAAAGTATGATCAATTATCACCCAAGAATATACATTAGAGCAGGTTATCCCACTGGTAACTTAACTCTCATTTTCTGTGCTTTTATGGAGGAGGAGAGAAAGGAAGTGAGGATTATCCTGCATAGACTTGAATTTATATCATTCCTTGTACATTCCACAGCAACGAAAAAACACGAGACCTATGGGAATAAGGTCGGACATGTGGGCCATTGATCGTTTATTGTCCTTACTTCAAGTGGAAACATACAACCTTCTAAAGGAGAAAAATATTCCTCGAACATATGCATCAAATCTTATCGAATATTGTTTGGAGCTTAGAGGGAGTGAGACTGAGTAGGTGAGTCTATGTGTGGGTTCTTTAGGAGGAACTGCTTGGGGCTCCAGCAGTTTCTTCCACCGATTCAATCCTCGCTGGTTTTTGCAGCCAGAAGTTGTGAGGACTTATCTTCCTGAGCTGGGGGGCCTGGTGTGGGTCTGGGACTCCTTGCTCCCAAGATATCCCTCCTGACTTTTTAGCCACGTGGGTGTTGGATCAGCCTGTTCTGAGTCTGTGGCCCTCCTACCAGTCTGGGTGGATGTGGTTTCTTTAATTCCATAGTTCTCAGATTTCCATTCGGCTCAATTTCTGACATTCCTGAGTGATGGATGTTCTATATATTAGCTGTAATTCTGATGTGGTGGTGGTGAAGAAGTGACCCATGTCTGCCTACACCACCATCTTGACCGGAAGTCCCCGAATATCATTATGCCACTCATTACATGATTCAGGGAATTTTATATACTATGGGAAGCCTCCCTTGATGTCTTCAAAAGTAGTAGATAATTTCTGCCTTCATTAAGTTAAAACCCTTTCTTTAGTTTGAAGACATTTACCTACGGCCCTTCTTCAAGCCAAATGTTCTTTAGATTTACTGTAAAATATACCATAAATCTGTATAGAATCTGTGAAAATATATAACGATATGTGAATAAACGCTTCTGGTTTGCCATATAAACTATCTTTTCTTTCTTTGTATTACTGTGGGTTTCTGTTTTAATTTTTAAAAATTTGGCATCTAAGAAAAATGAACCACAACCAACTGTTAGCGCTAAATCAATTCTCATAAATCATAGTCATTTACATTAATAATAGTCCCAGAGTATAAATCTGTAGTAAAACAATTCACTAGATTCTATAAATACTCTATCGCTGTCATCAGGAATCACATCTATAAGATGACTCCAACGTCACATAATATTCAGGTTAATGTTCACGGTGATATTTTTTCTCCTTGTTAATTGCCATGCTGGCTTCTGATTGGGGCAAAATTACCAAGTTTCAAGAGTCACCATAACCTTATGTTCCAGGACAGTAGTACAATCCACACATCAGAACACCGGGTGGGCTCCTTGCTGGCTACACATTTAGAGGAAAGGGCAGAAGTTACAGAACATGACAGACCATGTTCAACCTTCCTACCAGTAGTGGGGAACATACGTAACCTGTGTGATCCTCAGTTTTCTCACCTGGAATTAGCAATGATAAACTTATAGAGTTTTAAACTCTATAAGAAGAAAATATATGAGAACCATAATACTTAGAAGGTATACAACAAATGGCAGTTATTGTCCTAATCAGTCTGACCCACAGTTCTATTTCAGATGAAGGCCACCACAGATTCATGGCCTTGTTATAATAATATTTACTTAAAGAGACCAAGAACATATTATATTTAGTTTCAAGTCAACTTACCAAGACAGGAGTACAAACCCTGACTTATCCAAGCTAATATGGCAAGTGTTATAAGGTCACCAAAACTAGCAGCAATGGGTGTAGCAACATTGTCAGGATTGATGCCTGTCTTCTTGGAGCCAACAATAACGCCAACCATTATGATTCCTGGAAGAAAGAAAGTTGTTACTTTTATCCTACAATTTTAAAGACAACCAATCCCCCCAAACACTGAAATATATAGGCTGGACCAACAGCCTTTCAATTCCAATTAGACTGCGCTGGCAAGCTGACGCCAGCAAACGAAACATTAGACACTCGTGCTCAGACAAATGCCTGTCACCAAAACCCCAGTGGGCACTTCTCAAACAAGAGATTTGAGATGTTCAATGTTGCATTTAGACACTTGAAAACGACTGTAAAATGAGATTAATGCTGAAGTTTCAAGTGTAGTGACATGTAACGTGTATGTCTTAGATGTAATGTACTTGTGTGCATCAAACCCAAAGATTTTATTTTAACCTTCAAATAAAGCATGAAAATATCAAAGAAAGGTAAGTCACATTTATATGCATTGCAATTGGGAAGAACACCAATAAAAACAGATTTGTTTAACGTTGTGGTAGCCAGCAATGCTTGCTCCATTTTATTATGGAGAGTGTTAGAATACTAAGAGGAGGGGGTAATTAAATTTTGAACAGGAGGCCAGAAGTTGTCTTTGTAAAAGACAGTCCCTCGATCCAAAGTTTTTGTCTAGGAACCTACAGCTGAAGACTAGAAGATCAAAATGGGACTCTGCACTCACACTTTTAAATCCCTACTTTCCTCAGTCACAGAAGTGGGAGGAAAATGATAATATTTACATCTACACCTAACTGTATACATTTTCTCATGCCAACCCTCATTAAAAGCATGCAGAGGAGCCCTGGCTGGCGTAGCTCAGTGGATTGAGCGCAGGCTGCGAACCAGGCATCGCAGGTTCGATTCCCAGTCAGGGCACATGCCTAGGTTGCAGGCCATGTCCCCCAGCAACCACACATTGATGTTTCTCTCTCTCTCTCTCTCTCCCTCTCCCTTCCCTCTCTAAAAATAAATAAATAAAAAATCTTAAAAAAAAAAAAGCATGCAGAGGAGAGACAATTTAAGATTAGTTTTACTGGTGTGCCAGTCAAAAATCAATATGGAAGCGTAAATATGGCTTCCATTTTATAATAAAACAGGACATCACAACATTTGTAGATTGAAAATGACTCTACATGATTTTCTTCTAGCAAACTAGTGGAGTTTGTATTAATAAATATTTAAAAATGATACTCTAACTGAAAATTTCCAATCTAGTTAATTTTTTAAAAAATTTCTGACTCCTTGAAATTCGATAGCCAACAATCTACTATATTAAGCTTATGGTTATATTTGTATTGCCAGAGAGACACTGAAGAGTTTTCTTTGAAATCTGAAACTTTAAAAAATATCTGCAGAGCCCTGACTGGTGTGGCTCAGCTGGTTGGGCACTGGCCCGCCCGCAAAGCAAAAGGTTGTCAGTTTGATTCCTAGTCAGGGCACACGCCTGGGCTGCAGGCCAGTAGTCACTTAGAGCACCTGCAAGAGGCAACCAATCAATGTTTCTCTCTCTCTTTCTCCCTCCTTTCCCCTCTCCCTAAAAAGAAATAAATAAAATCTTTGTCTTAAAAAGTTGAGGCAAAATAAAAAATTTCTACAGACAGACTGTTTTTGGAACTCAGAAGTCTAGAATCCTTGTTGCTGAACGGACAAGCCAGTAAATCCCCAGCATGATTTCCCGAAAGCAGTTTCCCAATTAGGTTAACAGAAACAAATGGCTCTCCGAGCTGTCTGCCTGGTCTCGTCTGGGAGCCGTACCAGCGCACAGAAGGCCAGGAGGCAACTCAGAAAGCCTGTTCTGCACTAAGGTTTACATATAAGTGTAAATACTCCTGAAATAAGATATTTTAAAAGTTTGTACATAACTTTTTGATGCTTTTTATTACAGACATGTATCATTTAAATAGAAACAGGCCTAAGCTGGGGAAATACAGGACTGCAAGAGCAGACACTGGTGAAACGCACGCACCCTGCAGCAGAGACGCGATGAAGGCGGTGGCCACGCTGCTGGAGCACAGAAGGATGGAGTGGTCAAGGTAGTACTTGCCCTCCGGGATCCAGCCCAATATAATTGCCGCCACAGCCGCCAGAAAACCCACTACAGTTGCTTGAACCTAAAAAAAAAATTTCTTTTTCATAAAATCCAACAGAATTATTCATTTCAAAAACACTTTTTTAAAAATCTGCTTATATAAATATGCATATAAGAAGTCAAAAGAAAGTATTGCATATGGTAATTGAGCTGCATTACCTTTTAGGGAAGCTACTATACAGGGTCTGGCAGAAGTAACGCCTGCTTGAGTGTGGTTGGTAGGGTAATTACATGGGTGTAATAATTTATAGTTTTAATTTGAACATTTCACCTAAAATGTCATCTGAAGTGCTTGAGTGTGATTTGTTATATTACAGAATGACATGCTTATGACTTTGCAATAAAAGAATTCGTAATAAAAAGGGGGTGTCATTTGTGCCAGGCCCTATGTTTTTAGTTTCAACATTCCCTGAGGCAGTGGGTTCTCCAGACCCACTGATCTGGTGGCAATAGGTGCAGAACAGGGTCCAAGAACCTGTTCTTTAGCAAGGAGTGACTGTGATGGTGCAATCCACAGATCGCCTAAGAAAAGCATACAACCCACGAAACTGAAATCTGACGCTGGAGGCAGTGTTGGCAATGACAAGAGTCTGACTCCTGAACATAGCACTTAATCTTGTGGCAAATTATTCAAATTCATTCCTTCAACAACTATTAACAACTTAGCATCTCTTATGTATCAGGCACTGTGCTTGGCGTTGGGCCACAGCCGTGGTCAAAACGGATTCAGTCCCTGCTCTCAGGAAGCTCGTGGTCGGTGGGACAGACAGACATTAAACTTTAAATACAATCACGATCCTCATTAATGGGATAAAAACTTTAGCTCCTAATCTGAAAAGTGACAATGACAACATTGAATTTAAAAGGGTTATTTTGAGATGTAAATGCATTACATTAATATATAAAATGCTTTCCACAGTAGTGGCATAAAGCAAAACTCAAAGAAAAACAATCCCAAAACCCAACAACTAAGAAAAGTAACACTGGCTGGGCACTCTTAGAATTATATTAGTAGAATGTCAAAACTAAAAGAAACCCTTAAGTTCACTTGGTTTGATTCCCAAACAGGGCACATGCCTGGGGTGCCAGCCAGGTCCCCAGTAGGGGGCACACAAGAGGCAACCACACACTGGTGTTTCTCTCTCTCTCTTTCTCCCTTCCCTCTCTAAAATTAAATAAATAAAATCTTTTTTTATTTTTTTAAAGAAAGAAACCCTTAAGGAATCTTCTGATTTACTGATTCTTAGGTGTCCCTGTGTCATGGATTCCTTTGACAATCTGACAAAAATTTTATAGCGATAACAGTATTTTGAGTAGGATTTCTGGGTGCTCACAGGCGTTCTGAAGCTAATCCACGTGCTGGAATCCAGGGCTCTGGGTTAAATAACGAAAACTAATCCTGTCACACAGTGAACTGACAGAGGAGCCAGAAGAGCCAGGGCTGGTGAGTCCAGATAGCCTGGATTCTGGCCCCACAATCTTCCATCAGCTCCTGGTGACGCACCCACAGGTTCAGAGCTCAGATGCAAGCTGTCAGCATCGCTCTGGCTGCGCCCGCTGCCAAACTAGGTCAGCATTTTCCCACTGGTGAGTGATATAATATGCAAAAGCAGTAAAATCAATTACTAATGTGAATTCTAGCACTGTGATTCCCAGGTTTTTCTTGGAAATAACATACAGCGCTAGGGAGCCTGTGGCAGACATGCTGGCAAATACATGTATGTATATACGTGGAAATGGAAGCACACAGCTGAGGTGAGGAAGTCCTAGTCTGTAAACCTGCAAAAGAAATGCCTGACTGTACCCAAGAGAAGAGCTAAGTCTGCTTCAAGGAGCAGCTGGGGAGGCGAATGGAGGCCAGAGCCCTAACTAGACTGAGCACAGGGCACAGCCGTCCTGGTCACATAAGGGTTCTCCAGTGGGAGTGGGAACTTCGCTTCATTTGACAATTTACACACTGGTCAAGGCGGCCACCCTGTACAGGTTAAGAAACCTGTAAGAGGTCACCTGCTTGGGATCGCACTGCGTAGTCAGAAAGCACACGTTCCGGCTCTCGAGAGCCTGCTCTGTGCTTCCTATCCTTCCCCGCTTCTACCCTCTGTAGCCAGTCAGTCGGAGAAAAGGCGTTTTTCTGGCCCATCCCTTCCCTTCCCCAAGCTCCTGTCCTCCTTCACAGGCTTTAGCAGGTAAAGCCTCAGACAGAGCACTGCCACCACCCCAACCTGGCCCTTTTGTCTTCTCCCTTCTGTTCTCTCCACGGGTTCCTGGGCCCCGACCAGCAGCTGCCTCCCTGGCTGGCACCAGTCGTGTCCTGATGGGCCTATGTGGGCCTCCCTGTTTCTCATGCATTCTTGGTGGAGTGAGACAGGCAGACACGGACTTCAGGACACGGCATCTAGGACCTAGGACCGGTGAGTCCCCAGCCACCTCTGGCTCCCATCCTGACCGACAGTCACACAGTCACAGGGAGAGAGGATGACAAGGGAAAGTCTCAGACCAAGAGTGGAAGCAAAGATTAAATGCTGAGATGGGAATTATTAGAATGATTTGATGGATACAACTCATACTACTTGGTAAGAGTTTAGGGTATTTAAAAATAAAATTAAATTAAAAATATGATTTCAAAGTTTTATTTATAGCTTAAATTATAGTAGTCTACTGGTTGGTACATATTTTGATTATTATCCCTGCACAGATTCCTACAGTTTCAAGCTGACAAGGATCACGGACATCTCTAATACAATACTGCAACTCAAAAGAAGAAAAGCAAGTCCAGAAAGGTTAAGTAAGTTAACAAAGGTTATATAGCTGGGTAAAGTCAGAGCTGAGATTAAAGATTAGATACCACATTTTATTATCTCTAGCCTTTTCATTTTAGTAGTAGTTTCATGGATATTTTTTTAAAAGTTTACATTCCAAAATTTCCTTGCCTTTGAAATGTGATATAATAAACTACTCTTCTGCAACCATGTTCTCAACATGATGTCCTAGTTGACCTAACATTAAAATAACTAAGCATTCCTGGAGAGTGTGGCTCAGTTGGTTGGAGCGTCATCCTGTAAATTGAAATGTTGCCAGTTTGATTCCCGGTCAGGGCAAATACCCAGAGTGTGTGGGTTCAATCCCTAGCTGGGGCGCATATCAGAGGCAACCAGTCTGTGTTTCTCTCTCACATCGATGTTTCTCTCTCTCCCTTCCTCTCTCTCTAAAAGCAAAGAAAAATATGTCCTCAGGTGAGGATTTAAGAAAAAAAAAAGTAAGCATTTCCTAAGCTCGCACTTGGTAGAATGCTAGGGTTACTTAGGGGGCTGCCTTCCTGTGCCCTGGAGACGCAAGAAGGTGGTGGGACAAGAAGAGGTAGTCACCTGAAATGAGACAGAACTGTAGATAGTTTATACGTAAATTCATGTGTGCATAATGGACAATTTAATGTGTTCGTGTATATCAACATTAGTATTATTGACAAATTAAGGAAAACTCAGCCTAATCAAACACCTGACCACAATATATAAAACAAGAGTTAAGCATTCTTGGGAGCATTTGAGATCGGCTCTTGGGCATGTATCCTCACTTTGACTGAAATAAACTCTTATAAGAACCCCAAAAATAGTTAAGAAAAAAATTAAAATTGAAAAAGAGCAAAGTTTAATTAAGTAAGAGGATTTGTATAAAATGTTAAAGTAGAAAAATAGTACCTAAGCCATGAAATGTGAAATATTTACTTGTACAGATATTAACTCAAAGTCTGGGTCTATTACACACTTATAGTAGAAAGTATTTTCTATAATTTGTATGTGACCTATTTTTCATATTTAGAAGAACATGATCAGTTTCTAGACAAAGAAAACTTTCAGGTCATGGATGTTCATGCATCCTACCCCTTTCTCACAGCACTATACTACCATCGTGGGCCCCCTGAAACAATCAAATGGCGGGCTTGACTAAAATGTATTCCATTCCACAGGCAGCAGCCAGAGCTGTAAATCCAAGGCCTATAAACAAATACGTGCATCACTTACTTGTTTTAAAGCCAAGTTGCCAATTATTAGATTCCACTTTTCAATGGGTGAATCCATCTTCCCGATATTTACCTGTTAAGGTAGAGATTTTCATATTATCACTGAATAATCTATATGCTCTCTATCCTGTTAAACAGCATGTGAAGTCTTAAAGCCAAAGATAATTCTTTAGTAAATCTGATGAACTCACATTGGACTTTAAATATAACTCTGAACTCACTACCAGTCTTGCATCTCACACGCAGGTTGCCTAAGACATTGAAGATTTTTTTTTTTTTTTGCTTAATTACTAGCTCACAAGAACTAGTGGACTAGCTAGTACTACCTGCCCGCCTGCTAATGTTATTTCACAACTAACGCCATAATGTCCATCCTAAATTTTATGTATTTAGGCCCAATATAAATACATAATTTTGAGCTGCTAGCATCTAATTCCACATCATGAAAGTACTGTAATTCGAAGAATTATTAACCAAAAACCCAGACACAAACAAATCATTCACTTGTCCATAGTTTATATTTGAGTCATGACTAACCCCACGACCAATAAAACACTCACTCAGTCCAATGAAGATTACTGTTCACATATTAAATTGCACTGTAAGCCAAATCATACTTACCAACCACTTAGGATACAAAAAACGTATATCCAAATCTGACAAGTTTTCTAATGCAGTCTTTTGGAAAACAATGAGCAACCACTCACTATGAAAAATACTATACTGAGACTGATTTCAATTCTTCATCATCTGCCCGGTCATGGAAGATAGGCGAATGGGTAAAGTACATAAGGTTATTACTTGTGGGTAGATTTAACTGTGGCCAAACTAGAGTCTGGCTCACTGTCTTCAGGCTATTAGGTTAAGTGCCACATCAACGTCTCCTGTATCAACCTAGAAAACAGATTCTGTTTTCTAACCTTACTCTGGACTGTAGTCTCAAAGCATCCAGCGCATGCAAATATTAAGATTTCTCAGCGTTTTAGAACAATTATTCCTGCTGTCTTAATTTGTATATTTCTTTCCTAAGCCTGGAAATCTGAATTCTTGATGAAATTTGTGTTTGTAGCCAACTTGGATTTTTGCTCAGACAAGTAATAAGGGACAAGCAATGTTCAAAGAGTGAAACTATCTCAGGGTTAGTGTTCAAGAAATAGGTATGAGACACTGGGATCTACCAGACATTGTTGAAAGAAACTGAAAAAGACACAAAAAAATGGAAAGATGTTCCTCGTTCCTGGATTGGGAGAACTAACATTGTTAAAATGTCCATATTACCTAAAGCAATCTATAGATTTAATGCAATCCCTATCAAAACACTTCAACAAAGTTAATTTTTTAAAAGTGAGTAGGATAAAATCATACAGCAGTATAACTGCTTTTAAAAGTAACAAGCAATTATATTCCCACCGCCTAGCTTTGTCAAATATTAACATTTGACCATATTTAGCATATCAATAAATCATATACTTGTTTAAAATCATTTTATTGTCCACAGGTATCTGAGGCTCTGTTCATATTTCTTCAGTATTTTTTTCCTCTCCATTCTTCATATTGGATCATTTCTATCTTCATATTCACAAATCCTCTCTTCCCCATCACCAATATAATACATTTGATTATTTTCTACAGTATCCATTATTCTTAAGATATCCCATCTGTTCACTCATTCAGACATATGTTTGCTTAATTCTTTGAACATTTTTACCCTTAGTTCTTTGAACATATTTATACTAGTAGCATAGAAAGATGTTGTTAAATCCAACATCTGGGCCCATTTCCAGTCACTTTTCAATGAGCAAACAGGAATCGCACTTTTCCTGAATATAAATCAATCACACCTTGGTGTTTCTTTCCAGAGGCAGTGATTTTCTGGTTGAAAACTAGACGGCAGAGTAATATGCCCCATGACTGGGACTGTTACATTGTTCTGAGGATCACTGGCCTTCCCTTGCAATGGGCAGTTAATTTTCACAGACTCATCACTACGGACACAGGGGTCTCCCTCCGTGGGCAGCAGCTCACATCTCTGCCCGGCTCTCTCAGCTCCCAGCTCCTGCTTTCAGCCTCGCCCTTCCGCGATCTCCTTGGCACCTGCGCAGTTCAACAGCCAGCCAAACGCTTGGGCAGAATTTCTACTCAGACTCGGGGGGGCTCTTCTCTGTGGTTCTCTTGCTGCTGGGATTTCCACCCCAATTTCCACCTGCACTGTCACTCCGAACTCTATTTACCTGATAATTCAAACCAACACAACTTCAACTTTATGCCACTGCAGCTCTGCACAAGTCACAGAAGGCACTTAGTCAAAAAAGCAAACACGCACAAATTTTAGCTAGTATCTTTGTCTTTAAAGATAGGCTCCTCTCACATTTCTCCCTTTATTTTATTTTATTTTATTTTTTTGACTCCCTTACCTCAAGTTGGTGAGACTGTAGGGTCTCTGCCACATGAGATCCAGGGATTGGGGGATTCCCTCAAACAAAAAAAGCCTACACTTCACAAGATCTTTATTTTCCTCTCCTGCCAAAAAACCTTTTGGACTGGGTTCTACCTAGGTGATCCACCAGTTTCTAAAACATAACACATGCATAGATCACTGGGAAAAGATGACACATGGAACGCATGTATATACAACGATTAACTCTGACCACCTTGGTGAAACTACAGAACAGCTTTATTTTAAGACAAAAGCTAAAGGAATGCTGGACACACATTCCCGCTGGGTGCCTAATGGCCAAGTATTCAAATCAATATTCAGTGGCACCCAATGTAACCGTTACATAATGAATTTCTGGGACACTAAAAAAAAAGAAAGAAATTTAAGCAAGTTTTAAATTGTATCACCATTTTATTATTAAATTTTCTAGAAATGGTATTTTTAAAATATGGACTGCTTCGCAAATTTGCATGTCATCCTTGCACCGGGGGCCATGCTAATCTTCTCTGATTCCAATTTTAGTACACGTGCTGCCGAAGCGAGTACTAGAAATAATTTCTTAGTAGTGAGAGCTGCTAGACTGATCCTGGGGCCACCAGGCTGCTTGTTTTTAACACTGCAGAGATGCCCACTCTCAAACGAGAGAACCAAGACTGTCTGCAGCCGGTCTGGCCACTGCACTGCTGAGAATGGTGGTGTTGCCTAATCATTAGGCTTTCTTTCCGCTCGTGTAATATTTGACAAGAGAAAAACTTACCTCTTTAATTCTTAGGTTTGAAGATGTGGTTGACAGTGATGGAGCAGTTTCATTGAAATCATGTCATAAACTAAAGCTGTGCACATTGCTTGCTGACAATGCATTTCAAATATTTTCAGATGAGCCTAAGATTGTAGTCCTCACTTATATTTTTTATTTTAATATATTTACACATACTTACTGCTTCATATGATCACTTGAGAAGAATTTGTCTTTTAAATTTTGAATCTAGGCCTGGCTGGCATAGCTCAGTGGATTGAGCATGGACTGCGAACCAAAGGGTCGCAGGTTCAATTCCCAGTCAGGGCACATGCCTGGGTTGCAGGCCAGGTCCACAGTGGGGGCCACACGAGATGCAACCACACACTGAAGTTTCTCTCTCTCTCTTCCTCCCTCCCTTCCCCTATCTAAAAATAAATAAATAAAATTTTAAAAAATTGAATCTAAAAGTGTAACAATGGAGTGATGTAACTGGCTTCCAAGATACCAATCAGTAATACCCTCTGATGGCTTAATTAATTTTTGGCTGACATTCAATGGGCAGATGGCTCATGGAAGTGAACCTGACTATACATGGGTTTCACCATACACACTTTGAGGCGGGGAAAACTTACCGCAGTGGATAGTCTAGATGCCAATGTCATTTCCAAGTTCCCTTTGAGACCAAGTAGTGCAGGGACTAAAATGAAAACTTCTGTTACTTTTTTGAACACCTCCCAGTGCTGTAAGAAGAAGAAGAAAAAAAAGAACTTTCTGACACTCTTTTCATTTGCACCTTGATTTTGAACTTCCCAGCTTCCAGAACCGCGAGAATAAATGTCTGTTGTTTAAACCACCCTCTGCTAGAGGCACTTCTAGGGATGTAACAGTTAAAAGAAAACGTGAAACCTTACCAAAAATAACACAAAAAGAAATAGAAAATTTGATGAGCCTTGTGACTTTTAAAGGAACTCAAGCTGTGCCCTGGCTGGTGTGGCTCAGTGGATTGACTGCTGGTCTGTGAACCAAAAGGTCACCAGTTTGATTCCCAGTCAGGGCACGTGCCTGGGTTGCGGGCCAGGTTCCCAGCTGGGGGCATGAGAGAGGCAACAGATTGATGTATCTCTCACATACCTATGTTTCTCTCCCTCTCACCCTCCCTTCCCCTCTCTCTAACAATAAATAAATAAAATCCTTAAAGAAACTCAAGCTGTAATTAAAAACATTCCCACAAAGAAAACTGCAGGCCCAGATTTGTTCATCAGGAAATTATACCAACTACTTAAGGAAGAAATAATGACAGTTACATAAAACTTAAAAAAGAGTAGGAGGTAAACAGAGAACATTTTCAAATTATCTAAGAGACTAGCACTATCCTAATATGAAATCTGCTAATGACATTATGAGGACAGTTATAGGCTAATCTTATATATGAATATAAATGCAAGAATTCTAAACAAAATATTAACAATCAGAATTTTATATAAACAACAATAAATCATGACCAGGTTACATTTATCTCAGAAATATAAGGGTGGTTTAAGAAATAAAGTAGAAAATAAATATAAGAAAAAGCATTTGATAAAATTCAACCTCCAGTCATGATTTTATGAAAAGAAACCTTAGCAAACTAAAAAACAATCTTCCTTAATGTGATAAAGAGTATTACAAAAATCAACAGCCAACCCCCTGCTTCATGATGAACTACTGAAAGCTTATTCTTTGGGATCTGGAATAAGGCAAGGTTTCCTGCTCTTACCCCTTCTTTTTATGGTATATAATACTTTGGAAGTCCTAGCCAGTACGGAATGGCAAGGAAAAGAATTAAAATGTGTAAGATTTAGAAAGAAATAAAACCGTCATTATTCATAGATAATATGATTATGATGAAGGAATTCCAAAGAATTTAAAGAAAAAATTGTTAAAATTACTAAATGATTTTAGCAACTTGCTGGATACCGGGTCAGCACACCCACTCTAAAGTCCTCAGGCTTAGAGGTACGTATTAAAGCTCACAAAATCACAAAAGGGGCTTTTTCCAATTATACGTGTGCTGTTCTCTCGAATAGCACAGTATCAAAAAACAAGTAAACATTACACCAGAGGAATGTATTTACATAATGAGCTATGCAAGCATTCTGCCTTAACGATCTATGCTGTAACACATTATTCCTATATATGACACCATTCCATCGCTAAATGTGCAGTGCTTCTTCACAATAATTGATACATCAAAAAAAAAGTCTACCAAATTAGCTTACTGATTTAGCAACTGTGATACTATTGTAGGAACTTGAAAAATTATATTTCAAGTGAACAAATAGGTATGGGCCCCCTGGAATATACTGCATTCAAAAATTCAATATACTCCTTTTAAAAAAGATTTTATTTTTATTTATTTTTAGAGAGAGACAAAAGGGGGAAGAAAGAAAGGAAGAGAAACATCAATCGGTGACCTCTCACAAGCCCCCAACTGGGGACCGGCCCATAATGTGCCCTGACTGGAAATCAAACCAGCGACCTTTCCATTTGCAGGTGGTGCTCAATCCACGGAGTCACACCAGCCAGGGCTCAACACACTTCTTAACACAGTTCTCTACGTATTCTTTCTCCGTCTGATAGTGGAAAAATTAAGTTTCTACTTATGTAAGTTTTCCACTTAGATAACAATGTTAGCCGTTGAAAGCATCTTAGAGGCACAAAGGACCTGACATTTCTTTCAGGGAGCAGACAATGGAAGATGAGCCCATTATAGGACAATGCATCTAAGACTTTCCCAAAGCCAGTCTTTCTCTGACTGATGAATAAAAGCTGATAGTAACAGAATGACACAGTTTAACAATGTACTACTTTAGAAAAATAATTATATAACAGGTAATTTTGTTACTATACTACATTAAGAACTACAAGTCAGTAAGTAGCATATATAAGGTCTGTCCAGAAAAAGTCCAGCAATTATTAAATAATGAGAACGGTTTGCGCGACATTGATAAAACCTGGCAGCGAAGGAGAGAGTGGGCTGGAACGCACATGCATGAACAATGACAACTTTACTGTACTGGTCAGTGGGGGCGGTAGACGCTGTTGAGTGAGCATGTGTACTGTGTGGCTGTTGCATTCAAAATGATTGAGCAAGTAGAATAAAAAATCTTCATCAAATTTTGCATTAAGCTTGAACATTCCTCCATGGAAACTCTTCGGAAGATTCAGAAGGCCGCAGCTATGGGCAACTGGTGACTGGCAGCTTCCTCACAACAATATGTCCACTCATGCATCGCTGTGTTGTGCACAGTTTTTTGGTGAAACATCAAACACCCAGGTAACTGAGACCCCCCCATCACTTAGATTTATTGCCTTGCAACTTCTGGCTTTTCTCAAAACTGAAATCACCTTTGAAAGGAAAGAGATTTCAGACCATTGATGAGATTCAGCAAAATATGATGGGACAGCTGATGGCCACTAGGAGAATTTTATGAGGTCCCAAGGTACCTATTCTGAAGGGGACTAAAGTCTCATTGTCTTATATACAATGTTTCTTGTAGCTTATATCTTCTTCAATAAATGTCTCTATTTTTCACAGTACATGACTGGATACCTTCTAGACAGGCCTCATACATTTTAAAAATGGATAAAAGACACAAAAAAGTAATTCATATATATTAACAGAAAAAATAAAAAGAGCCAATGAAAAAATGCTAAATGATAATTTAAGAATGTTAATGAAAATGTGATAACATTTTCCTATCAATTGTCAAAAACAAAAAACAAGACAATCCATTGTTGATAAAGGCATAGAAAAATAAAAGCACTTACTGGTACAAATTACTTGAAAGGCAATTAAATAGAACCTACTAAATTTTAAACACATATACCTACCCTGAGGCCTAGCAACTTTTTAAAAATCTATTTTATGAAAACATTAGCATAGGATTATAAAAATATATTTATAAGGATATTTATTAAAGCATCAGCATGGGGAAATGAATAAGTAAATTTTGGCATACACATACAACGAAATATCAAGCATTCATTTTAAAATGCAGAATGTCTGTGTTACTAATTTGGAAAGATGTTCAAGATGTATTATTAAGCAATGAACAGAACTTGCAGAAAAATATGTACAGCATTTCATTTTTATTTTTGAAAAAGAAAAGCTCTGCACAAATGTACATATGTCTGTCTGCACAGAACAGCCTGCAAGTGTACACAACAAATTCATAACAATGGTAACCTGCGGAGGGAGAGTGTGGTTTGGATATGAGGTACAGAGAAGACTTTTTGTCTTTTCGTTAATACTCTGTATTGTTTGAACCCATTTTGGGGTAACTTCATTATCGCCATACTTCATGAAGACATACTTTATGGTTGGAATGAGACTATTCTCTTAGAACTTCCGATGGAAAACAAACAGAAAAGCACCTACAACGAGCAAATTCTTTACCAGAGTCAACATCAGTGCATTTTACTAAGCAGTGCCTTAAATCTAAAGTAAATGTTTGAGATGAGCAACCTGCGTAAGGAACTTTCAGTACCGAAAAGGATGAAGTCACGGATGAAAACCTACCTGGACTATATCCAAAACCATGCCAGCGGAAACTGTTCCGAAACCAGCCAGCAAAAAGGGCACCAGGATCTGCAGCGCCATCACCCCGCTGGACTCCTTCGGGGCCTTGGGGCTCGTCTCCACCAAGATGTCTTCGTCCCCATCGCTCCATACGTCTTCGGCCTGTAGCATGGCAGAGGTTTCTGAGGCCTCCTCTCCATCGCAGTAGTTGTAGTTGGCGTAGTCGTCGTACGTCGGGCTACTGCCCGACGGCGGGCGCCCACCGTGGCCGTGGAAGGTCTGCTCTGAGAAGCCGTGATACTCCACGTGCTGCTCGGACCTCGCGCTGAAAGTCTGCGCTGCCGTGGACAGTCCATCCTGCCAAATGCCGTTTGCTTTCTTGTGCCTGTCGTCCTGGTTTTTCTGGTAAATTACTGGAACCATACTCAACAGCAAGTTTAAAAACTTGTCAGACTGCACTGTGTTTAAGCTTAAAGTCCAGTCTACAAATCCTCCTCCGCTACTTGGACCACCGCTCGTTGGACTCGTAACAGATCTTCCTTTGCTATTAGTCATATTGTCATCGCAGAAGACCCTGCACCCCTCAGATCGCAAGCTTCATGAGCCGCAGCCGGTGAATCGGTGTCACGCGCTCGCTGGTTTAAATTCAGAAGCTGAATTCATTTTGTAGAAAATAACGTTTCCACTAATAAAGGGTGTTTAGAAGGTCCCCACAGGGATTGGATCTGGGAAAGAAAAAATAATTTTAAAAAATCAGATACACCATCTCGATAGTTCAGATTTTCACCGTCAAAGTCCTAAAATGCTATGTTCTTAAACCAGCTCTCAGGTACTGACACCGGCTTCACGGGCTGCACACGTAAACCGCGTGTGCCACACCGGTTCGCCACACCGCTCTGCCACAGCGCTCTGGACACAGAAATGCAGTGCAGAACGATGTTTCGTGCTCGGTCCGGGTTGTGTTCCTCTTATCTGTGCATATTTTATGTAATTAACATCTATGTAAAGCCTTCGATTGTCCCAAGAGTTCAACACTAAACAGATTTATTAAAGGGATAGCCTCCATTTCTATGGAGAAGACTGAGAACCACAAAGACTTTTTCATATGTCACTACACAATAAAGGGTACAACATATGATGTTATATTTTAAGCACAGTAAATAATAAACCATCTGATGTTATTTATACCTTAATATACATTTTGTTAGTCAATTATGAAGATAATGTCTGCCATAAAAATACTTGTTAAATATCTTGACTATTGTACAGTGCATTTATTTCCCATAAATTAGATTGGAGTCATATTTGTAGCTCTGACATACAAAAATTCATTATAATTGATTTAGGAATACAACCCCTCTATTATCTAGGAAAAGGGATTACAAATATTCGTTTAATCCTGTACTTTGCAAGCCAGCCAAAAGAAAGCTCGTAATGCACTTACTACTGAATGCACTTCTCAAAGTCTGCTCTGACCCACAATTCCAGAGCAGGCCCCTGGCCAGTGACCAGATTCTCTCTAAAGACTTTGGACTAAGAGACACAGACACATGCACGCTGTAGTTTGAGAGTGATGGACACTGAAGCTGCAAGGTCATGCCCCACCTGCCCAGGGAGACGGCCTATTTGAACAGCTGCTGCCACAGCTGCAAATGCTTTCAAAGCTATCTATCACAACGGAGCTACAGGCCGCAGGTGTTTCTCAGGAACCTGGCAATGAGTTGATAAGGGACGCATCGCCGCACTGCCTGCTGCCCACCCACCGAGCTAGGCTAAGAACTGCTGCTGCCAGAATGCCACTTCTAGTGAAAATCATTATACTCTGCAATATTTGTGTGCAATGCCTTAGACTGTCCATCTCTTCTCCTTAAATAGGAAGATCGATGCCAGGAATGGCAGAGAGAAAAAGAAAAGGGGCTGTGTGGGGGACAAGTGGGTGCTAAGGCGTGGCTCATCTGTGTCATCACTCACTCATTTTCCTTCTTTCCCTCCCGTAATTACGAAGGGGTCCGGGTAGTCCTCCGGGGGAGCAGCCTTAAAACACAGGTTCTAGGACCCCATTCCTACTGACCGAGAATATCTATGTCAGAGGCCTATAAATGTTTTCTTTTAAGCTCCCCAAGTGATGTCGGTGGAGACTTCCTATGGACCTGCACCGAGAATCCAATGAGTAGAGTAAGTACCAGATGCCAACTGTGGCCACCTGCAGAGTAAGTTGGTGATCAAAGAAAATCAGGTGAATGGAAACCACACCCAGAGTGAAGCAAAGAAGAGAAGCAGTTCCAGAAAGAGAGAGAAATAAGGCTAGCAGAGCTGTCTGCAAACCATCCATGCAATGAGAGGCTCAGCTGTACGTAGGTCTGGAACTTAGGAGATTCCCAGCAGCCCAAAATGAGTCAGATGGAGTTTCTTTTCCTTCCACCCACACACCTCTTTTTAAATAGTGAGCACTTCACTGCCTCAAAGATATCTTTACTCAAAACGAACCTCAAAGAGACTGAGCTTTCAGACAATTCTATTCCACCGAAGGGCAAGTAATGGAGATAAAGGTAGTTTCCTCTTCTTGGAGCAAAATTATCAGGTTGAGCAAAATGGAAATGCGGAGAGATGCAGATAAACCAGAAAGAAGGACGACAGTGTCTGTATCACACCACTCGGTCACCCGAAAATCCAGAAAGCTCAAAATGCATTCTCAGGACGCCTGACCAACGGAACAATGGAAGGTAGGGAAGGAAAGTCGAAGAGGAATTTCCCAAGACAAGTCATCTCTCTGAGAAGATACGCAGGACGTGGCTGAGCACCGAGTCTCCGCTGAGTTGGCCAGTGGGACCCAGAAGCAGAGACACATCCAGGTCTTACTTTTGCTCCTGGTATTCTGACTTCCACACAAGCTATGCAGAAGGTTAGGTGGAGAGACAGATACTCAACCAGGGTCACTGTGCACAGAGGCCACACAGAGCCTTTCTGTAAATTTACCAAGTGCCTCGTGGAAAAAGGAAGGTCGAGAGTGGAGCCATGGGCTGCATTTCAGCCCCACTCCATCCCCTCACATACTGCAGAACATGCCTGATCTTACACAGCAGACTGGACCCTTGGGTGAAATATTAAACCATGCTTAAAGAATGTAAAACACAAATGGTGGACATGTGTTTTTGTTCTTTGCTCAGCCTCTTCCCCCCATTTTTTTAGCTAATGGTGTCTCCACTTCCTTGTGGTGTGAAACCATCCTTCCCCTAAGCCACGAGGTGCTGGTAGGTCTATCAGCCACAGCCCCCTGCCCTCCAGACCACACACTTCACGACAGGTGGCTTGAGTGGGACCTGAGTCCTTCCCTGGAATGCACGTATTTGTTGGCTTACTATTTGCTGAGTGCCTGCTAGGTTACACAATGAACAAAGCGGGCACCATTCCTCCTTCTTATGGGGAGAAAAAACAAGCAGGTAAGCAAAGGAATGAGATACGTTGTGAGAAAGGCTGTGAGGGAAGGAGTTAGCAAAGAATGAATCACTTACTCTGCCGCCGCCGCCATCACCAGCCCTTGGAGGAAGCCCACCTACTTTCGAAGAAGACCCACAGAAGGAGAACCAGAGCTAGGCCATGACAACAGGGTCCTGACAACATTATTAGGACTTCTATTTCATTGATTTAAAGCCCACTCCACCCTTGAGCTCCCTGATTACATGGGCCAATACGACTCCTTCACTGATTAAGCTAGTCTGAGTGGTGTTTCTGTCCTAACAGTGTTTTTTTTTTTTAAATGCACTTCAGTAGCAGAAATTTCCTTCCACAGCTGTGTACCATGGACCACTTAAAACTCACACAGTGGTCTACATCAATTATGTCTCAATACACTAGAAAAAATTAAATGTATCCCCACATAATCTAAAAAGATCTTTAAAAATCTTTCTCTAGAAAGTAAGTTTACATTTTAACACCAAAAAAAAAGTAGAAAGGACAAAAATCTCAGACTAAAAGACAACCTTTCCACCAAACACATTTAAATGTACGAAAAGCTCCAAGTCCCTAGGAAACTCTGTCCCAGGCCAGCGCTGGCCACAGAGTGGCTGTGTCAGGGAACCGCAGGGTTTAAACGAAAACACTACTACAGTGGTGCATTCGATTTAGTTACGAACCCAGAAAGCATTCCTACGAAAGCTCATTTGTAAAAGTTAAGAAAAAGAAGTGTGTGGCCCATGTGGCGAGGTATGACAGCGGTGTCTTGGAGGACATCTGCCCGTTGTGCTGGAGGCGCATCCTATTCGATTGCAAAGGCTGAATGAATAACAGCACTTGAAAAACCCAGCAGAGCAGGGAGTTAGCAGTCCCCAGTCACCACTGATGACTAAGCCCGGCGTTACCCAGGAGGTGAAGACTTTGTTATCTTCCCATAACCATAAAAAGGTTCTTATGTAATCTATTACCAGTAATTACCACATTTAATGAAAAAAAAAATCTCAGAACTTTTTGATCAGGTGGATATTTTACATTTGCATGGATAAAGATAAAACCACAGTCCCATCACACATATGCACACACACACAATATGCCCTAGAAGTCTAATTATGGTTATTATGTATTCTTACTCTTGCCACTCCGCAGTGTGCATCCTGTTCCTTTAATTTTTTTTGAACATGTCTTCTATGTTTTTGTTACTAAAATGTAAGAGTCCCCAAACAGGATGTATTATGTGCTCAGTAAAACTAGCTTGCAGAGAGGTCATGCCAAACAAAACTAGGCCATAACTGATATTATACAAATTATTTCCTTGTTTTGTAAAAAAGAAAACTGGTACGTCCTTTTAACCAATACCCAGTAAGTACTTAACTGTTTAATTATACAACAGGTTCATAAAGAAGGATCGTGTCTATTTAATTCGCTTTTTGCGGCACTCAAATAGCAGGGTGACCTCATGGCTGCTCACTTGTCTTTGACTAGTTCATCTGAAAGGTCCAAACTTAAATCCTCATCAACTTCCCTCAGTGATTCATGCCTTCCATTCAAGCAAAAACTATTTTCAAAAGCTTTCTAGATGTCAGTTGCACCATCTGAACTCCTCAGCTTTTCCATTTTTGACCCCAATTTCCCCTGTCCTGAAGAATTTACCACCAAATCACTGCCCAGCGCACACGCCAAACAGCTGTTCGGCAGCCGTCCCTCTGGTTTCCCCCTGTCTGCTGTGACACCTCTCCGCTGTCCTGCCAGGACCTCATTGCCAGACCCTTCCTTCGCTGTTGAGAAGCCCTCAGAGTCCACAAGGACAGCCCAGCCCCACTGCTGGATCACAGTAAAGGCCTCCCGTCTCCACGTGAGCTGGCCCTGCCGCTATTACTGAAATCGTTTCTCACCGTCAGCCCTTCGATTTCATCACTCCCATCCACTGAGCTCCCTGCATTGTTTATTTTGGGTTACTCCTTATTTCACACTGACCCAGTGCCTTCTGCTAGATTACCTAAACCAGGTAAATTGTTCCCTCAGCTACAAATCTCTTTTCTTCAGGCTTTCTCCTTCTACACGTTACATCAAATGGTTCCCAACACCCAAGAACTTTCACCTCATTCAAAAGGGCACAGTGAAAGTATACTACCTCAAAGAAATCTACCCAGATTAATGTAGGGTCAAGGGTACAGAGAGGAAAGAAAAGTCAGGATAAAATGCTCAAAACGTAGTCAGGCAATTTTCCTATGACCTACAGTTTAAAAAAAGAAAACTTTTAGCCCTGGCTGGTGTAGCTCATTGGATTGAGTGCAGGCTGCGAACCGAATCATCGCAGGTTCGATTCCCAGTCAGGGCACATGTCTGGGTTGCAGGCCACGGCCCCCAGCAACCGCACATTGATGTTTCTCTCTCTTTCTCCCACCCTGTCCTTCTCTAAAAATAAATAAATAAATAAATAAATAAAATCTTTTAAAAAATTTAGAAAAAAAGAAAACTTTTGTTAAAAGAAAGGTATCCATTTGGTCTCCCACTGCCAATTCCACATAGCACAGATGATGTTCTGTTTTCTGTGATATTTCATATATCACTTGACCCGCAAAAGTTAAAAATCAACAGGGCGATGTAGAAGAAATCTCCTGAATTCTAAACGTATCGTTCACAATGTGTGACACCCCCCCCCAAAAAAAAGAGTATGGCTCTCTCCTGCCCACTTCCTCTAGCTCTCCCAGGAAAAGGAACTCTCCCAGGGTAACAATGCTAAAGAAGGAAGGTAATTCCCTCAGTAACTGTCCCACAAACTTTGTGAGGTCTCAGTCTCAAATGGCTCCAAACACAGCTGAGCTGTAGTCATCTACGTACCTGTCCTACAATTTGTACCATTGTTCAGCTCATTTAAAAGTGCTTGTAAACTGAAATCTAAGAAATGCTACCACACAAACACTGTCCTCCCTAAACCAAAGGCCCACCCCTGAAGTGCAATGAAAGCACCTCCCTCCCCCCGCCCCTTTTTTGGCTGAAATAGAGTTAGCTTCTTAAAAAACAAACAACGTTGACTTCTTTGGCTTAAACTGGAAACCATCTGATTAAACTGGAGTCAAGCACTCATGTACACATTTATCTAACAGGTAGTGGTGTAAAACTTTCTGGTCAAGTTAAGAAAAATGGTAGAAAAATGAAAGGGCAATGAACTGCCATTCCAGTCACTCGTGGTTGCTGTAAAACTGGTGGTCTGGATGTTTTCCGCCAAACAAAAAAGCTTGAGAAGTTATGGACATGATTCAGCTACTGACATCCATGAGCTAGCAGATTCCATAAAACGATCGCTCATTTCTAAGACTGCCCACAGACACAAAAGACTAACGTCATAAAATCTAGCAATCCTGAAGTTTCTGTATGCCTAAAAGACAGCTAAATATTTGTTTAAAAAGTTGTCTAAGCCCAGAGATATCATCAGTGGGTTTCATCAACTTTCAGCGTAATAAAGACTGAAAACAGCCCAAATAATTCTTCAGAAGAAACCAGACGCAGGCATGCTCTCCCTCCTGGGAGCACACCTGTGCCTTTCCCTCCCCCTCTTCTTCCCCCACAGATGTGCATCTCCTAAATTCTAAGGGACCCCAAGGAGACTGGCCACTAGGGGAGCAATGGGCAAGGATGGCTCGTCCCAGCCTAACCCCTGAACCTGTCCCCCAGGCTGTCTTTTATCTGACTTCCCACTGAGCTGACAGCAGCCCCACTCTTGGCTCACTTCTTTCCCGTGACCTTTCTAGGGAGCGAAAGCAGCCCCACTAGGTCTCTCCTGTCGCTTCTTCTGTTCTAGACCCTTCCTTGTTTCACTGTCCCAGCTTTAATAAACACTGCCAAAATAAAAATTACAAAAGAAAAAAGAAACCAGACCCAGGGTAACTGATTTTGTTTTCAGAGTCACAACCCTCAATTCCACTAAAAGAAAAAAAGAGGAATTTTTTTAAAGAATGCTTTGTTTTGGAAGAAAGATACGACAAAAACAAGCCAATGAATCAACTAAACGACAACCGTTTCTGTTTGCTGAGAAAATGTTGACAGAGTAGACAAGGCCCACGTCCCAGAACTAAACGTATTGCGTAAACAAAGCGCAGTTATTCCACCGGGCGCCATCGGCTGGGTTATACCTAGCCCCCATCAAACCAGTCAACTGAAACAGGTGAAAGAAAAATTCATTTAACTAGGTGTTCCCATTAAATTGATAGCAATACATAGTTTTGGCTTTTGTGTTTGCTTTGCTTTGTTTTTACAATACAGGAAGCAAACAATTGCCAGAAAAATCAGTTACAGCTACTGCTTGAAACAACTTAATGAAGTGGTTGGATAGCAAGGAAGCTGAATCAGAGAACTCTGTTTTGAAGTTGAAAAACTTTTTAAACAACAAAAAATTAGACTTCCCTTACTCCATATTAAACATTGCTTACCTGTATCTTATTTAAAAAGCTATCCAATAGTTAATAACTTGCCCCTGTAATTGACACGTAATTGTCAATCGTTAATTTCCTGCAAATTACCACTGAGAACACATCACTTCCTCATGAATCTTTATTTAGAAATTACAATTACTGAAAACTGGTATTTCTATTTTTCTTTAATAAAGACTGAGGCACCCTTCTTTTTAAAACTTTAGCAGCTAAGAAATTTACAGCTACACCTGAAACTCAAATCTATGATCAATTTATTCATCTTAACATTACACTCCTCGTTTTATTTTCTTTGGTATTGGTTTTCTAATTCTTTTTTTGAAACCAATATTTCTTGTAGATGTTTTACAAACTGACACAGCATACTTGAGTAAAAGATAGTTCATTTCCTCACTGTTTTTCTCTGGTACTTATAAATCTGAAATACTTACATTGAGAAACCCAGATAAGTAGAGTTCATCAGCATTTCAAATGTGCAGAAAGTATTACTCAGAACTTATACAAAGTATACTTTCACCCTTCACACATCCTTGCACTCCTAGAAAGAATTCAATCTTAAAAATGCAAAT
>PVIA01008023.1:0-76425 GCA_004024845.1 Tonatia bakeri
ATTTAAAAAAAAAAAAAAAAAAAAGACAGGCTACTTTCTCAGAATCTGGGTGGTGAAAGTTTGTTAAGAAACAAAGCAGAGGGTGAGAGCTTAAGGAACACAGGGTAAGAAAGGGTCTCTTGTTTGTATCTAGGGGAATAAAGCAAATAAAGAAAGGGAGGTTGAAGGTACAAGAAAGAGAGAAGATAATGTATGTTTGCCCCAGGTGGATAGTTGGTATTATACCAAGAGGGTGCAATGGAAGAGGCAAGGGAACCAAGAGTATTGACAGAAGATCACTTTCTGTGTTGAATCATGAGGTCCAGGCTGCTTGCCAATGGCCTTGAGAGGAGAAGTGTTATGAAGCTAGGAAGGACACCTGCGGGCCTAAAATGTCAAACTTTACACATCTTATCTTGAGCTCCCAGTCATGTGATCAAATGCATTGATAAGAAAGTTTGTAGGTTCAATTTTTTTTTAAGATTTTATTTATTTATTTTTAGAGAGGGAAGGGAGGAAGAAAGAGAGAGAGAGAGAAACATCAATGTGTGGTTGCTGGGGGCCGTGGCCTGCAACCCAGGCATGTGCCCTGACTGGGAATCGAACCTGCGATGGTTTGGTTCGCAGACCGTGCTCAATCCACTGAGCCACACCAGCCAGGGCGGTTCAAATTTTTTTTAAAGATTGTATTTATGTATTTTTAGATAGAAGAGAAGGGAGAGAGAAAGAAAGGGAGAGAAACATCAATGTGAGAGAGAAACATCAACTAGTTGCCTCTCAAATGCACCCTAACCAGAGACTGAACCCACAACCCAGGCATGTGCCCTGACCAGGAATTGAATGGGTGACCTTTTGCTTTGTGGAACATGCCCAACCAACTAAGCCACACCAGTCAGGGCTTGTAGGTTCAAATCTTTCTTCTATCACACCTAAGGGTATAACCTTGAGCCAATAATTTATGTTTTTTAGTCTCAGTTGTCTCATCCAAGAAATGGGATGGATAACAACAACAGCCACCTTCTGGAGGTTGTCGTGGAGGTTATGTGGCACATGCATGTAAAAATGTTACTGCCCTGGCTGGGTAGCTCAGTTGGTTAGAACATCGCCCCAATACACCAAGGTTTTAGGTTTGATCCCTGGTTAGGGCACATACAAAAAGCAAGCAATGAATGCATAAGTAAGTGAAACAAGAAATTCATGTTTCTCTCTCTCTTTCTAAAATAAGTAATTTTTAAAAAGTCTTTACTGTAGTGTCTGGTGAATAGAAAATCCTCCATAGACAAAGGGTTCTGACCTCTAGACTAGATTCTTTTAATTGTAAACACCTCCTAAGGAGCAGAAACTATGACATGTATGTGAATAAGACATACCGGGGATTGCAAACTCAAATATCTCCTGGGCCCAGACTGATGGTGTGAGTAGGCCTAGCAGACAGGTATGTGACAATAGAAGGAGTTGTCACTTTGAACTGGAGACCATGTACCCCTAACTAAAAACATTCTCTTCAAAATGTTAAAGCACAAGCTTGTCTAAGTAAAGCACATTTGTGGGCCCCCAGTTTACAACCTCTGTGTCTGTTCCTGGTGTAGCCAACTTTAGGAATTCCTAGACCCAATGTCTCTGACAGGTTTACTTAAATTTCAAACAGATGGCCCTAATAGGTATAAGTAAATTTTGAGAGTAAATCTCCAAGTTACAGTGTCTTTTCCACTACTGGATATACAAGTATATTCTGTATTAATATTTGCACCTTATCTCCTTGCTTAAATATGGGAATTAAGATGCCTTTAAATTGTTTAAAAACACTCTTGAGTTCTGCAGTTGCCAAAATAACATATAATTGCACCAGGCAAATTAGTCAGGGCTTAGAGGCCTCAAATCTGTAAGAAATTAAGCTGTGCCTGAAATGAATTAGTCTATAAGCAAGTTAGCTGGTTTCTGTTTATATGTTTTTCAAGAAAAATTGAAACTCTAGTGTTAGTTTTCGACTATCTCTGTAGCTGTTGGTACTACAACTAAAAAAGGCATCATTTTTTTCGGTAAGGCTGAAATGGGGCCAGTTAAAATTTTATGGTTTGGTAATTTTGATATTACAAGATATGTACATAAAATTAACTAATTTCAGTAAAGTCCCCCTTCTCCCACTTTATCTGTGGTTGTGAGGGATTTGTGATCATTCGTTCTAAAATCTTTTGTTATGACATACCTCCCCCCCAGTGATCAGATGAGCCAGAGTATTTAGACGGGAAGGGTAGGCCCTCATGAACAGGGGGTCTTCTACTAGTAACTTACTTAGAGAAACAAGACCAGTAACCAGAATTTTGCTGCTTGTTGGTAAATAGCAATATGAATAGAGCAAAACTCAGCTGATGTGCACTGTCCCTGCACTCTCACGAGAATTACTCTCTTTCACAATACGATCTCATGAAACGTTTGGGGATCATGGCTAAGACATCAGGCATAATTCCCTAGTGTCCCTGGTTGAAGATTTTATGGAAAGGAATTAAAAGGACAAAGAAAGAAGATATTTGCTGTGGTGGATGTTTTCCTGGAGATCCCCTTGTCATCCGAGGTCCCGTCCATCAGTCTTATGCATGGTCAGTACCAGAGGGAACCCCTTATACTTATTTCATTGTTTCTAAATCAAGTGGAGAATACACAGAGCATTTTCTGGTACTCATTAAATGCTAAATAATAACAACATGCTGTTAAATTGCAGAGCAAGGGTACCATGGAATCTGTAATATATAATTTCAGTGAAGAATTTTCCTTTGAGAATATGTTCGGCTAATTTAAAGCATAATTTCATTAACATAACCATCTCTGCACACACAGCAGAGTGGAATTCATAAAACTTTACTAGCACTTGGGTTTATAGGATCTCAGTGGGAATTGCTGGGTTTGGTAAACTTGTACTCCCTCCCTTTTCTCATCAGATGGTGGCTGGAGGCTTTGGACAGCATACTTAGCTCTCTTTGGGGTTCATCCCCTTTCTGGCTGAGAGGCAGAGGCCCCTTTCCTCCTGCTTTGTCTGACTCTCTTCCTGCAGCCCTCCTGGGGCTCCCCTGACAGCAACATCAAAGTCGTTCATGGCTGGAAACTGGTGGCCAGCCATATGGAATTACAGCCCAGGCTCTCTCAGGATTACAGAGTGTAGCACACGAACCAAATGACAGTGCCGTGGCACAGAGGAAAGGCTGGTGAAGCCTCCAGTTTTGAATGGAAAATATGACTGTTCGTATATTTATACACAGGCTCCTCATAAACAACCTGAGTATTTCACCAACATCCCAATGAAGCAAGGGAGGGGCTGAGTTAAAAATAGCCTCTCTTCTAAGTAAATTACCCACCCTGCCCTATCTCCTCTGGGTGTTTACTTGAACGTATTTCTTTGCGTATTTCAGAATTATAAAAACTGCTTACCAACAGAGAGCATAACTTAAGACATGAAAGAAAATGGCTCACATAGCAGAGTTCCCTTATCTCATGCATTATTATTGCCACAAAATCCAACTGCAGCTTACCCAGCCTGAAGCTGGCCATTCAGCAGCCTCATCTATCCAGATCTCTACTTCCTCCTCTCCCCTTCACTTCTCAACCCCCCCAGTCTGGCTATTGCCTCCCACACTCCACGCAACCTGCTGGAACTTTGTACCTCCAGAGAGATACCTTTTGTCTGCACGACTTGGGAAAAAATGCTGATGAATCCAGTTGCCCAGGCTTGACTTCAAATCCAACCCTTGCTCTTCCTCTCTCTTAGGTGCCTATATGCAGTTTCTAAGTCTTGATGATCTTGCCTCCTAAATGTATGTTGTCTCTTTACCATCAAGTCCTGGTTCAGTACTTACTGCTTTAGTGTGGCTTTTAATCTCTGTAGGGTAAATGGAGGCAGTCTGGCTTCCTCACCCAGGTTGTCTGGGTAACTAAGGGAAGCAGGGGTCCCATAGTCTTGAATGGACCTGATAAATAGTGTTCTCATAGTTTTGAGACTGGGTCCAATAAACTGCTCCCATAACATGAAATGGGCTCACATGCATAGTGAGAAGCTCTGTAGCAGAAGATCTATTGGTACCCTTCCGGCTTTGTCTGCCTCTAGTACTTAAGTGGGTAGGGACTCCTTGCTGGGTGCCATGCTGGGGAGCGAGGGCCATGACAGGTGCCATGCAAGGGGACAGGTGACGTGCAGTGTGCCGTGCAGAGAGACAAGCAACTTGCAGCATGTGTGGCTCGGCCAGCGGTGAATGAAAGCATTCCAGACATCCCATGGCTCTGTGAATATTCTCCGTCCGCCCAAATACCATGAACCTGTTAGGCTTTGCAGGGTCGTAGCACAGTCTCTTGCCAGACTTAGCAAGGATCTCCTACCTGCTTTTCTTGCCTGTAATCTTGTCCTTCTTTTTATTCCATCTTCTACACCTGCTACCAGATTATCAATGAAAGTTCATGTCACTCCTTGTTTGAAAACCTCCAGTCTTTCCCTGTTACAAATGATGCAGAGTCCAAAGAGCCTCCATAACCTGGTCCCAAACTGTTTTTGCTTCAATTTCATAGCCGTCATCCTGTCCTCAGCCCCTCCTTCCCTACCCCCGTACTCCAGGCACTCATTTCCTGCAGCTCCCAAACTTGCAGTGTATTTGTGTCTCCAGGCCTTTGCTTGCACTCTTCCTTCTGTTTCCAGTGCTGTTTCCCACCTTGTATATTAGGAAAACTCAACCCACCTTTCAAGATCCAGCTCAGATGTCACCTGCCCTGTGAAGACCATCATCCCTATCTCTCATAGGCAAAGTCAATGACCCTCTGTGCAGCTGCATGTTGTATGTCCCTTTGTAACATTGTCCTGTCAATGTTACCTGTATGTGTCTGTCCCCTCCTCATGCCCAGGGATTATTTAAGGGCTTTGACTGTTTCCTCTGTATTCCCAGTGACTAAAAAGTTTTAGACACATACCACAGATTTTCACATGCCTGATGAATGAGTGGATCCCTAACTTGTTGCAATATATATATATTTTCATTTTATATATATATATATAAAATAAAACTCTTACAGTTTAAATTTGTATATGAGGTTCTTATTTTGATAGTGAAAATTACATTCTCTTCTCACCCAAGAGAACACAGATAACTCACAGACTGAGTAGATACTGAGGAGAAATGAGTTAGAAACAAATACAGCTTCACTGTTTCAATTTCTGAATGCTCTTTCCTCGGCAACAAAAAGATGGTTACAAATTTCCCAGGGTGATAAAGAGAGTACATTTACATTTGTGTCAATGAAAGATAACAGAGACAGTGATAAATGCAGAAGCAAAGCAGCCTATTGTTAAATTAGGGAGTTTCATCTAGGATGTCTGGGAAGCGTTGAATAAACCTAGGAATGAACTTGTTTTTAATTTAAAAAGAATGCACCAATTTACAAATGGCCAATTAAGTGGTTATCCACCTTCTTTTGTTTTGTGTTAAAACAGGTTTGTTCAAATGACTGACAAAGTGTCTTTGGCACTTCAGTCAACTGTTCTTCCTCCTTTGTTATGATTTTTATTCCCCCCAAATACCAAAGAAATGTTTTCTACTACTTGGCCAGATTCACTTTCTCTTTTCCCAGCTCTTGCTCATTGTTCAGATCCCAGGCAAAATATCACTTTTTCTGAGAAAACTCCCCTGCTCATCTCAAACTACACACAGAACCTGAGCTACTCAGGCCCTTCGCACCCTGCACACCCCAACTGTATACTTACATCACTTTGTCATTATTACTTATGACAGACTCTACTTACTCACCATCAGATTCTCAGTCCATATACATAGTAAGTTCTTAATAAACATGGATTTAATGCAAGGTAATATATTTGTTGAATGAAAGGATGCCCCTGGGGTGAGAGGAATCAGTGTTGTCTTAGCTTGCCTTTTTCCCAAACAGACACTGAGACAAGAATTTGCAGGTAAGAAGTTTATTTGGGAAGTGACCTCAGGACAGGGAGGGACAGAAAAACAATGGCAGGTGCTATATGGGTGAGTTATCATAGTGAAAAATCGAGGCACAATCCCACCAAGGACCTTCTGAAAAAGTACATAACACAGCTCAGCCTTGTCCTCCTGACTGGGGAGGGGTGAGGAAGGTAGGAGTATTTATGCAACATCTCTTGCTCCTCGATATTTGGGGGATATCCCTGGGGGTGTAAATATCCCCTTCCCCAGCACTTCCAGCCTACCCGGTGTGCCAGTGCCCTGACTTTCAGAGAGAGCTAAAGGGTCGGAGATAAACGCAGATGCCTGAGGTACAGCATGGTGGCATGTACAGGAATGCCCATCAGAACTGCAGTGACAGCTGGAGTGGACTGGGGACATGTGAAAGGGTGACCAGAATCTTCTACAGTAAGCACTATTAATGGTTTTCTTTTAAATATTATTTAAAAAAACATGTGTGTTAGCAAATTGCCAAACACATTTGATTAGTTTTAAGTCTTACATTATTATCTGCCTCTAAGTAACAGGATCTGCGGTAGGCAGTCAGACAGGGAGGTGCGGAACAAGGACAGCGGGCCAGGTGCAGAAGGTCGGAAAGCTTTGTGGGGGTGGGGGTGGGGGTGGGAAGCTAGCAATGAGCAAAACTGGAGAAACGAGGACCTTGCCCCCAGGGTAACCTTCCCTGCTTAGAATATCTCTGGTCAGGTGGCTTGGACACTCCCCCAACCTTTTCTCCACCTGGCAAGTCCTGCCCCTCACAATAAGGGTTTCATACCCTTAGTGGAGGAACAGAAAAGAGGGCTAGAGAATGGGCCTTAAGCCTTAAGCCCCAGGACAATAAGGTTCTGGCCTACATCAGATACATCTAGTCCTTAGCTGTGTTTCAGCTCCAAGCCCAGAAAAGCAGCAAAACCAGACAAGCAAGGCTATTGCTGCCCTGGGGACCAGCTGCATTGACTAATGACCCTGCCCACAACACCCCTGCCACCCCCACCACCATCACTGACAAATCAGTGGAGACCACTACCCTGCAAGGACACTCCTGGAAAGCTGTTGAGTATTTTATTGAGATTCCCCCCCTCTCCCCTAAAATGTCCACCCTTTGAAGCTCTTAGGACGAAGGACCCAGCAAGCTCTCCCTTCCAGAACACAACCACGCCTCTCTCCCCCTCTCCACTGAGGCTCCTTTTCCTTGCCTCTCTCTTTCTCCTAAGCTCCAAGGGCCCTTCTTTTGCCTCTGTAACTTGTTTCCTGAGCCCATTTCTTCTACAGCTCATTTTTCTACCTCTCTAACTTTCTAAATAAACTTTGTCCTATAGTTTGTCTTGGCTCTGAATTCTTTCTTAGTCAGAACTCAAGTACCAAGGTTGCTGAACGGAGGTCCAGGCTGATCTCACTGGTATACCTGGTGCCATTTTTGTCACCACCAATAGCTCTACCTCTGAATAATAGTGTAGTGTCTTGTACAGTCATAGGAAACCATATGAGATTCATCTGCTATAGGAACAAATGACATCTAATCTTTGCACAGATGCTTGGACCACCTTTACCAACCAACCATCCCCTTACCTCATCTACTTGATTGATAATCCTGGTCTATGTCTGCATCGTGTTTTACAGTGTCAATGTGAGTTTTGATAATATTCAGTTTTTTATATACTAAACATCTGTACTATACAACTTATTTTTATGGCTCAGTTGCTAAATCAAACATTAACTTTCCTGAGTAACATGTCGGTATCCAGGTATATAGTCATACAGTTTTTTAAGTGCCCCATGGTCAAATGAGTTTGGGAAATTCTGTCCTAAAGTCAAGCCCTACTGAAATGGTTTTCATGGTTTCTCATTGTCTATTAAATGAAGACCATCTCACCAAGACACTCCATAAATTAGCTCCCACTCTTTTCTGCTTTTTCTCCAAACTCAGTCAGCTTCCCTCTTGCCCCACACAGCGTGCTCACACACTGCACCGTGCTCTCTGTGCTTCCTCCTGACCGGCATCTCTTTCCTCCCATCCCCCATGGCTGCTGCTACGTCGTTCTCATCTTTTAAGATCCCTCTTAACTTCCATATACTTTCATTTCTCATCACATTTACAAAGTGATATCTCCACTGTCCTGTCTTTGAACCCCTTGCCTCTGTGTATATTCACTTAAAGCTCTTTATATAAACAGCTCTCTAGTACAGTTTTCACTGAAAATGTACCATTCTCTACCCTAGCCTAAAGTATTCCTTTCAGATGTTGTAAGTTCACTTGAATGTAGGAACTTGACTTTCTCATTTTCATATCCGGTACTACCTTAGCAGAGTGCCTGGCACATAATACTCAAACATTAAATGTTCATTGAATTAAATTCCAAAAAATTATTTTTAAGCTAACATACAGTACAATTTACTTTTTAAAAAGCACAGGGCTGTGAATTTTGACAAATGCATAGAGCTATGTAACCATCACCATAATTGGGACGTAGAATAATTCTATCCCCCTCCCAAAACTCCTTCAAGCTGCCCATTTGTCTTCAGATAATCTCACTTTGCGCCCCTGACAGCTAACTGATATATTTTCCATCCCTATAGTTTTGCCTTTTCTTCAGTGTCATAGATGGAATCATACAAAGTATGGCCTTTGATTCTGGCTGCTTCCTCTCAGTGTACTGCACTGGGGAGCCATCGACTCTGTCGCATGTGTCAGTAGTGTGTTCTTTTGTATAGCTGAGTAGTCATCTACGGATTGGATCACCACAGTGCTTTTGTCCACCCACTGCAGGGCATGACGTCTTCATTTCTCTAGGGTTAACGCTTAGTAGTAAGATTGCTGGGCTACATGGTTAGTGCTAGATAACACTTATAAGAACCACAAACCTAGTTTCCAAAGGGACTATACCATTTTCCAGCCCAGCCACCAATATTTGAGAATTCTACCTGCTCTGTACCCTCATCAATACTTGGCACTGACAGTTCTGAAAAGCTTTCTGGCTATTTAATAAGTACTTGTATTTCATGTGGTTATAATTTTCATTTTCTTAGAGACAGATGCTGTTGTGCATCTTTTCCTGGGCTTATTTGTAATCTGCATTTTCTTTAGTGAAGGGGAAACCTTTGGTCCACCTTTTAACTGGTATTTATTATAATCATATATGTGATATATAATTTGTAGATGTTTTCTCCAAATCTGTAGCTTACCTTTTCATTCTCTGAACAGACTTTTATAAAACAAAAGTTTTTACAATTTTGATGAAGTCTAATTTGTCAATTTTTAATGACTCATGCTTTTGATGCTATGTCATGGTCTACTCCAAGGTCGTGAAGATTTTTCTCCTGTGCTTTTTCCGAAAAGTTTTATAGTTTTACACTAATAGTCTTACATACAGGCCTATGATGCACTATCATACACTATAAAACAGTTTTCGTATAAGGTATGAGGCACCCTGCAGTGAACTGCGTGGCTTTGGAAGACAATTTGCCTTCACTTTATTGCTCCCCACATTCGCGTCAAGCACTGCAAGCCTAAAGATGCCCCGATTTCTTACATCAAGGTTATAATTCCAGTGAGAACCTTTGAGGCTTGGCAAATTTGAAGTGAAGAAAGGCTTAATTTTTTCAGATAAGCTGACTGTAAAGAGTTTTAAAAAAGAATCAAAAGCATGGATCCTGAAATATGTCATCCTTGCTCTGACACGTAAGTACTGGTTGGCATAATCAACATACAGTCTGCGTGTTCCTCTGTATGTGTGGATCCATTCATTTATATACATACATGCACACGCACACCTATACACTCTTAAATATTTCCGAGTTATTGCCTCTCCCTAGAGCTTTCAGCCATAATTTTACTTACTCAGAAATTCCAGCTACCCTTCTCCCAGAGTCAGGAGATTTTGGTTAGTGGCTTTACAGTTTGTCACAACTGTCACATTAATCAGTTTATAGAATGTCCTTGACTTGGGTAGACCGAAGATGGATTTTCCATTACATCACTTAGAAATGGATAGGTCTTTCCATAAACATACTTAGACACTTTACCCCAACTCTCACTTTTTTATATTTCATTTGGCCATTTTTTAAGGGCACTTTTGCTGGCAAACAACACATCCCTTTTCACCCTGCTGGCACTGTCAAGAAGCTGGAGTGTATTTGTCCTGACCTGAATCAGCAAGAATGGCAGTGCGGCTTCTCTGCCAAGTCCATTGCACCCGAGGCCCAAGGCATTCCCATCACCCCATCACCGTGAGACCTTCACACAGAGTTGGGAGCATCTTCACTGTCTCGGATGTAGAATTAGTGACTTTCTCACTGTCGTCAATTTGGTGTTTATGGGTTCATTTAATGAAGCACTGTGATACTTTAGCCTAAAATATTATCTTTTAACAAAAATAGCAGTTATTTAGGTCAGCCTTTACAAACACACACACGCACACACGAATACTTACTCTGGAAGACTGAATTATTCATTTGAACTCTTCATTCACTGCCCTCCACCCCACCCACGGGACAATGGGACAGTGGGAGGAATTTACTTCTTCCCAAAGTCCACATTATTGACATGTGCCTGGCCAGTGGAATGTAGTGCAAATGACATGAGCAGTTTTATGTATGCTTTCATGGCTTGGCTTGCCTTATTGTACTCCTGTGATCACCATAAAAGAGCATGGCTCAGCTAGCTTCCATCCCTTCAGTTTGGGCCCAGAATGAAACACATAGAGTTGACTCAAATCTGATCTGGAGCCCGAACCTAAACTAGTCAACGTGCAGCCTGGAGGAGAGCCAGTCCACAGAACAGTGAGTAAGAAATATAAAATGCTTGTTGTTCCTAAGCCGCTGAGTTTTTGTTGCATAGCATTATCACCATCATAGCAGACTGACTTGCTTACCAATCTCCAGTCAGGTTTCCCATGGGCAATAAAATCAGCCCAAAACCCAGCACAAATTGTTATTCACTAGGATGAACAAGTACATAGTTGCAGCCATGAATCAGGCAGCTATGATCATCTCATGGATTTTTTTGCAGCCTAGCCCATTCTTCAAGAATGTGCTTTGAGCAGTTTTTCTGTGTATTGATTTAGTAGCATCAGTCTGTATAAAATAATAGAATGTAAAGGATGTCATGTCTTAATTATCCTCACAAGTGCTAGGTCCCAACAACTGAAGCCTCTATCAAGATTTTATGATTCATAAGTGAGTGATGGCACAGGTTCCAAGATATAGAAGCCAAATTTCTAGACAATAGAAAGAGCCGTTAAAATTCAGCATTTTCCCAATGATATTAACAGACCCTGATCATTAGCTGTTGTTAAAGTGTCCATTGCAATGCTCAGTGAGTATTAGCATGGAATAGCAAGCTGTCCCTTGTTTTACTTCTATCCCCAAAGAAACATAATTTCTGGCATTACTTGTTCCATGAATGTGGATGTATTTTGCAGTTACGTTATAAGGGTTGGCCAACTTTCGCAATGTATTTCCAGTACTCTGGATAAGCCGGATAGTTTTATTTGAAACCTTTTATTACGGTGTGGTTTTTAAAAATCTAAGGACATTGATTGATATTCCTGTACCAAGAATGTCTCAGAATAAGATGACATCATCTTCTCAACAGAAAGTTTCTAGGGCACCTTAAGCCCCAGATTTGTCTCTTTAAAATAAGGCCAAATACCCTATTTTTAATGCATCATATAAAGTCCTTCATTTAGAAAAATAATCACCAGTACATGAAAGCCATACTTAACCTTATAAAGCATGTGTTGGCTCAGCTCATCTTCTCAAAGCTCACCTCCCCTTGTGCGCCTTGACTTTTTCTGCTTCTCATCACATCATTCCGTTATCCCTGAATCAGATTGCTTCTCTTCTGATTAGTGAAACACGGGCAGATTGGACAAGCTTAATTGCATAAGAGATATATAGGCTACAAGAACAAACATGAAAGGGGGACATTACAGTTGTCTTTTAATATTTGGTGGTCTGCCATTAGGAAGAGGGAGCATGGCTGTTCTGTGTTGCCAGGGAAAGAATGGAGCTAGACAAATAAGAATAAGTCATAGAGAGGAAATTTGGGCTCAGTTACAAAGCTTTCAAACAATTGGGAATGTCTAGTAATAGAGCAGAGAGCAGTGAACACTATGTCAGTGGATATGTTCAAGCTTCTCAGGCATAATAGAGACATAATTCCTGTACCTCTGAGTACCTTCTCACTGCTTACTTCTCTATAGTTAATCAGTATGAGTGTTTGTACAGTGTGGGGCAACATGGGCCACACTGAGCTGTCCTGGTTTAAGTGGAATCTAAATTAAAAGATAATATGTAGGATAACAAGCATTTTATTGCCTTGCATTCTGCTGGTTAGTTTTGCTTTTTCTCCATAGCCTGATCTCCATTGTCAAGAAACATAAATATGTGTTTATCATTATGGATGAGATAATGTTAATTTAGTACCTCCCTTGGCATTCCTGAAAGGAACTTATTACTCCCTGTTCTATTTTCTGACCACAACAATTTTGAGGTAAATGTCTTTTAATCTAGTTATTAATATTAAGAGTATACTAAGATAAATATGTTCTATGAAGGTTTATTAAATCAGCAATACATTAAAAAGGTACCCAAATGATACATGGTAAAAATTCTATCTTCTTCTTTTCTTAAAAAAACACAAAGTTCAGATAGTTTTAAAAAAATACTTACAATTTATCTTGACCATCCAGATGATTTATTTTGAGATTTAAGATTTTTTTTCTACTTATAGACAACCTTTAGGAAGTCTTTCACTGTGATCAATTAGTACTGAACTATCTCAGTGTTTGAAAGAAAATGTCCTTCCTGAAGAATTTTTTTCCAGTGAGGAATTCTAGGTTAGCAGTTATCATTTATAGATTTTTTTCAGCACATCAAAGACATCAATCCACTGGTTTCTAGCTTCCATTGGGCTTCTGAGAAGTCAGCTGTCAGTGTAACTTTGATTCATTTAAAAGTAATCTCTTTTCTCTGACTGCTTTTAAGATATTCTCTGTCTTAGGTGTCCATTAGCTGCTTTCCTCTAATGCACCCAGGTATGTATTTCCTTTTTTTTTTAATCTTGTTTTTGACTTTTTATGATTCTTAAATTGGAGCATGCAACTTACATTGATGGTGTTCATCAGTTCTGGAAAAATTTCACCCCTCAATCTTCAAATATTTCTTCTTATTATTTTTCTGTCACTTTTTAAAATCCAATTAAACATCCTAAAATTCCTCATTATATACACCATATTCCCTGTGTCTTCATTCTGTTTTCTGCAGTTTTTGCTTGTTTGCTGTTTGTTTGTTCTCCATGCTTCATTTTTAATATTTTTGACTAATCTTCTAATTCTCTAAGTCTCTCTTCAGTTTTTATTAAACCTATGCTATTAAGCCACTTAATTTGGTTATTACATATTTTAATTCTAAAATTTTTATTTGTTTTTTTTCAAATATGCCAAGTCATTTTTTTCTGGCTTCTAGTCCTGTGCTGTAATTTTCAGTTTGTCTTTTGAGGTCATTGAATACATTAAACAGAATTACTCTGTGGTCTGTTTCTAATAATTCTAGTATCTAGAGTCTTATATCCTACTCTTTTCCTTTATATTATATTATACCCATAATGTTAACTGAGTCTCCTTACTTATAATTTTAGTATCTGTATAATAGTCTGTAGGCATGATAGTTTCTTCAGCTATAAGATGGGAATATTTCCACCTTTTGTGGTAGTTGCCTGGGTTACAATGATTAATCTTTTCAAGATTGGACTCTAATATTTATTTCTGTTCTCCTGTATCTTTGCGATGATTATAACTTTAAAAATTATGCTTGTGTGTAGATGCAGTTTTGAAGAAAACATAAAAATGAATTAAAATGTAGGGTATTGGAATTGTGTGTGTTTAAATATCCTGTTATTTATTTTGGAGTATGTTTGTGCAATAAACATAAATCATAAAAAATAAAATGAAGTTTCTTAGACCTAAAATGGTAATAGCTAATATTTTAATGAGCACTTACTATGTGCCAGGCCTTATTCTAAGACCTTAACATGTATTTGCTTATTGAGTCATCCCAGCAATACTCTTTGATAAATATGATTATTATCCCTAGTTTATATAGTTGAGAAAGTTGAGTCACAAAAGGGTTAAATAACTTGTGTCCATGACCCCACAATCAGTAAGGGGTAAGGCTAGGATTCTAACATAAGCAGTATTGCTCCAGAATACACTTTCTTAACTATTGCTTTATGGGGGCGGGGGGGCGGGTAGCAGGAAAATATATACAACAAAAGTATCAAAAAGTATAACACCACTAGTTTTATCACATCCTCTTTGACATCTTCAGCACCATTCTATACTAACCACTTTTCCTAGAGGACTTAGAAAAGAAAGATGGGAAATGAAAAAGAAGGTGTTCTAGATACTATGCATGTATAACAAATCATCCAAGACTTAGTGGCATAAAACACCATTTATTTTGCTCATCGATTCTATGGGTCAGGATTTCAGAAAGGGTAGAGTGAGCCAAGCTGGTCTCACTTCACAATGTCTGGAGCCTCAGCTGGAAGACTTGAAGCTGGGGAGAGGAATCATGCAATTATCCGAAGTCTCCTCCACTCTTCATGTACATGTCTGACTGCTGATGCTGATCATTAGCTCAGAGTCTCAGCGGTTCTCCATTGGCTAGTATGAGCTTTCTCACAGTTTATGATGCTGTCTTCCTCTAGAGGTAACACTTTCAGAGAGACAATTTTATATACACACACACACACACACACGTGTATATATATATATATATATATATGTATATATATATATATATATATATATTCAAATTTTTGTGTGTGTGTAAAGGTCATTTAATAAAGCCTGTATGCGTGTGTGTGTGTGTGTGTGTGTGTGTGTGTGTGTGTGTAGATAGATCGATAGATAGACTGAAACTCTTACCACCTAGCTGGGAAGTCACATAGCATTTTTTCTGCCATATTCTGTTGGTTGAAGTACTTACAAGCCCCAACCCCAGCTTAATGGCCAAGGGGTCTGCCTCATTTTTTGATTGTCTGGAACATACTCATCTTTGCAAGGAATTGCACAACAATTAATGGCTTAAAAATGCTTACCTGTCCTCTTGGAAAATCAGGATAAAATTCACTTCAAATAAAATGACCAATGCAAGCTTTAAAAAGAAACCCACAAGAACTAGGTTTTTTGATACAAAACAGAAGCCCTTTTGCCTGAACAACTTCTTCAAATTTACTTCCAGTCAAGGGCTTATTACAGAGACAAACAATCCAACAGATCCCTGGAGACTTTTCCTTAACCTAGTAGGACAACGGATTGATTCCTAGTTGCTTTTCCATTCCCTGCCCACCCCAGAATTCATGTGCTGAAAAAATATAGACTCTATAGAACCAGATTGTAAACTTCTTGAAATCAGCTTCTGAGTTTAAATTCCCTTGTAATCCTAAGAGTATTTAGCACATTTTTATTCATATGGTAGATTCTCAGATATTACTTAGCTATAATTTAGCTTCCAGTCATGTGACAAAAGATAAATGTTTGCAAATACAGAGTTGATTGAATTATCTCTACACAATAGGTCTGACATTCAGAAACAGTGTTTCTAAGATCTTCAGCTATTAGAAAAATATATGAAACACAGGGAAATCTCCTCCTATCACCACACAAATGAGGAAATACTCTCCAGGAAAGATGATCTTCATCAGCCAATTCCTAATTATTTAAAAACTTATTTCAACTGAACTAGGAGCCCTCACACTGTACATTGATCTCAGCCATTTTTACAGTTTCAGCCACATCCTAAAAGCGCATGATTCTCAAGTGACTCTCCAACTTCTGTCCCTTTCATGACATCTGGACTACCCTTTCCCACTCCTGAGTGGGAATCTCCACTTGAGTGTTGAACAGCCAGCTCAGTATTGACATGTTTAAAGCCAAACTCCATATCTGTTCTTCCTCATACTCCAAATATTGTTTTATAACATTTCCTCCCTACTGGACTGTTGCCACAGACCTTGGCATCATTCTTACTATTCCCTTTTTTCTTACCTTACCTTTTTTTTTCTTCAACCTTACTCTCCAGAGATGTAATCAGCTGCCATATCCCATCTCATTTGCCTTCTTAGTTCTTTTCACTTCTTAACTTTTTTTTGCGATTTAATTTACATTTTGTAAAATTTACTCACTTTAAATATGTTACTCAATGTGTGTTCACAAATGTATATAGTTGTGCAACCAGCATCACAATCCAGTTTTAAAGCCTTTCCATTGTCAAAGACACTGCACTAGAGGACAGGCAGAAAGTGACCAGAGGAGGGAGAAGAGGGAGTTTCGGGGGGAAAGGGGAAGGGTTTACAGGAACAAAGTTAAAAGACACATAGACAAAAACTAGGGGGAGGGTGGTAATGGAAGGGAAGTTGGGAGGCAGGGGTGGGTGGGCTGGATTGGGAGTAAAGGGGAGAAAACTGTCCTTGAACAATGATTAAAATAAAATTATAAACACACACACAAACAAAAAACCCTCTCCATTACACCAAGAAGTTCCCTTGTGCCACTTTGCACTCCCACCAGGGCCCCAAGCAACCACTCGTCTGGTTCTACGGCTTTGTCTTTTCTAGAAGTTTCGTATAAGTGGATCACACAATATGACGTCTTCGTAGTCTGGCTTTTCTTTTTCTTATCATGATGTTTTTGAGATTTACCCACATTGCTGCCTGTCTCAGTAGGTTGTTCCTTTGCATCCTTCATAGCATTCCATCATACAGATACACCACAGTTTGCTTATTTATGGACATTTGGGTTGCTATTGACTATTATGACTAATACATGTAAATCTTTGTGTGGGTTAAGTCTTTGTTTCTTTGGGGCAGATGCCCAGAACCGGAATTGCTGGTTTATATGATAAATGTATGTTTAACTTTTTAAGAAACTGCCGAAGTGTTTTGCAAATTAGTTTCTATTTTACATTCCCACCAGCAGGGTATTTAAGTTCTGGGATTTTTTTTTTCTTTTTTGCATCCTTATCAACACTTGATACTGTCTATCTTTTAATAGAAGCCATTTTATTAGAATAGAGCAGGAGGGCATGTCATTATCACTTAACTTGCATTTCTGTAATGACTAATAACATTAAGCATCTTTTCATGATCTTTGCCATCTATTTATCTTCTTTGGTGAGATATCTATTAATACCATTTGCTCTTTTTTATTGAGTTGTTTGACTTTCATTCAGAGCTGTAGAAGTTTTTTATATTTTTCAGATACAAATCCTTTATCAGGTATACGTTTTGCAAATATTTTCACCTAGTCTGTGACTTTCCTTTTCATTTGCTTAATAGTGGCTTTTGAAGAGCCAACACTTTCAGCTTCTTAGTTCTTTTGATTCTGGCTCATGCTCCCCTTCCAGCCACTTCCTTAATTCAGTCCTCTTCCATTCTTGGCTGAATTTTTTCAGTAGTCTACTGACTAGTCTCTGCATCTCTACATCTCATGTTCTAAAATGCTTTTTGCTTTCAGAATTAAACATAAATTTCTTAGCCATGCACACGGGACAGCTACGAAAGGGAACTTCTCAGGTCTCCTCCCGAAGAACCTACTGCAGAGAACATCGCTAACTGAGAGCCACCAGCTGTCACAGCTGGGGATCCACCTCAGCACTCATACAATGGCCGTGTTTACTCTGAACTGCCCCTGGGCAATGACTGAGCATGGTGGTGGGACCAGGGCTGAGCCATCCTGCACAGTGCAAGTCTCTTCTAAGAAGCTAACCTTTGTTTGGGACCTCTTGATCAGCCTTCCAAGGCTTTCTCAGGACTCTGCTGTAGCCTGAAGCTTCCAACCATATTTCTTCTTCCCTCTTTCCTTTCACAGGTGTGAAACCTACATCACAACCTGAAGGCTCTCCTAGCCTTCTCCTGTTTCCCTTTCTACTCTCCTTGTGGGTGTTTTACCCAATAAATCTCTTGCACTATAACCCCAGTCTGGCATGTGCCTCTCAGAGGACCTAGACTGTCACAACAGGTAAGGAAATTCTTGATTTAGACCCTTCAATCTTGCTGACTCTTCAGTTGTCAGTGAGTTGTGCCTTCCATTTCCAAATATCATGACTATGGAGAGAACAAGGGCTTCCCTGGCCTCATCCAAGATTCCTCCTTTTTGCTCAAGGTAGCATTAGGAAAATCAATCTGCAGTATTACAGAGGCCATAACAATGTGCCAAAGAAGCCTTGTATGAGTAGAAAGAACAGAAACTCTGAGGCAAATTCAGGTCTTACCTCCATCTACACCCCCACCACCTCCTTCTGAGTAAGTGTAGAAGAAAGAAAGAACAAAAAAATTATTTTTCCTCCATGGGGAGCTATTCTCCCTGTGCCCATAAATAGAGTCACTCTTCCTTTGCCAAAATGATGCTTCTGACAGTGCTCAAATGTGGTGCTACAAGATGTTCTTCAGCAGTGACAGACAGCACAGGGAAGTGAAGGGTTTATCATAATGAGAATATTGTGGAACCCTGGCAGGGTGGCTCAGTTGGTTGTAGTATCATCTTGTACACCAAAAAAGAAAAAAAAAAATCCCATGTTTAAGGCCCCAGTCAGGGCACGTGAAAGAGGCAACCAATTAACATTTCCCTCTAAAAAGTCAATAAATGTGTCCTCAGGTGAGGATTACAAAGAAAAAGAAAAAGAAGCCAAGCCTGTTTCCATGTGTAGAGTAGACTACAGCTTAAAAAGTAACCATAGTAATATTGCGGGGCTCTGTAAAAAGTTACAGGGATCTGGGTCCCAACACAAACTTTCTAGACTGGACTCTATGGCAGGGGTGTCAAACTCATTCTCAGTGGGGGCCACATCAGCCTCGTGGTTGCCTTCAAAGGGCTGAGTGTGATTGCCACTCCTTAATAGTTAAGAAGTAGTTACATTCATACAGTCCTAAAATTATTTTGGCCCTTTGAAGGCAACCATGAGGCTGATGTGGCCTCCGTGAAAATGAGGTTGACGCCCCTGCTCCATGGAGAAAGGCAGTGCTGCAAGCAGTTCTTAGGGTGTCTGGGAAATCCTGATAGAGGGGTTAAGAACACAGGTACTAAACCAGCCTGATTCCGTCTGATTTTCAGTTCTGACATTTTAGGCTGCATGATGTTGGACAAGTTCCTTAACGTTCTGTGCCTTAGTTTTTTCACCTGTAAAATGAGGTAATTAATAGTATTTCCCCTAAAGGTTGCTATGAACACCCAAAGAGTTCATGGCTTTAGAGTGTGTAAAACAGTAACTGTCATGTAGCCAATTGCTCATTGTATTTTAACTCTGTTTTACTGTTGTTATTGTTATCATCGTCGTCATTACCACCATGCTTATTAGTGAGAGAACTGAACAAAGATCATGAGCACTGCTAGGTAGTATGTCATGGCCAGATGGAGAGAGCATGTTTGGCAGGGGTAGGGTTAGGACATAGAAGTAGGCAAGACCCACCATCTGCTCATAGCTAGATAAGTTTTTTCTTACCCATCACATTCTCCTGTTTAATCTCCACCACCCAGGGCATGCATCTGGCAGCTCTGTGCCAGCAGCAGGAGTTGGATCTGTGATTGGTGTAGAGACAAGGTAACAGCCTTTGATCTTGGCTTCAGGGAGGCTCTGATGTATACAGAAAAGAGTCATCAGATCAGGGTTCAGATCCCAGGGTATCTCATTAGAGGACTGAATGAATTTGATCAAATTATTTAAGCTCCTTTGAGCTTCTGTTTTCTTCATTTCTGAATGTTTGCTAGCTCTCTGGGCTATTGTGAGGCTTAACTGAGATGATGTATGTATATGTGCTGACATCTGGTAGGGGCTGAAGAAACCTGTGTTCCACCTTGTTTTAGCGGTGCTATTTTAGCTCACTAAGCTAGCCCATCCACAGAGCCTGGATAAACCCCGCTTATCCTTGTGAGGGTGAGTTGCAAGACCTAAAAGGCTCCCCAAACAGCCAAATCTATAACTCAAATAGTTCATCTTTACTTTTGGTGTCTTGGTGGTGCGTGGGACTTTTCACTCCTTACTCAGGTATTGCGTCGTCGCTTACCCCTGTAGTCTGGGAGTGGTATTGCAGCTTCAGAGGTGTGAAACGCTGATAGAAACCTATCTCTGCTCCACGACCCCAGGTCTTTCCCGAAACTCTGGCTTGGGTTTCATCAACATAATTTTGAGTTCTTGCCCTCTGCCTTCATGTTGGGCACATATGGACTCTTTAAACATGTCATCAAAGTGTTTTCAAAGTTTCCAAAGTGAGCTTTGGAACAGTGCAGTGAGTAACATCATCAACGCAGCAGTCATTAGTAAAATAATCTTTTTAAACAGGCTAGTATGTTTGGGACTTTGAAGTGTCCAAATTTCAAAGGAATGTATAAACTAGTTAATATAAATTTTATTTTTTTTCAAAATTAGAACAGTTCTTAAAGTAGCTGCCAAAATGGTGCCTAATTTAGAATGGTTCTTTCCATTCTGGTTTGCAAAGGATTTGCTGTGGGGTAAGGTTATGTAACAGAGATTACAAATCAAAATTTACTTCTTCCAGCTTTCTAAGCTTAATGAGAAAGTTAGTTCCCCCAAATAGGTTGGACAGTACTTGAAAGCTCTCGTGAGGTGAAGGGCAGGATTATGCAAAGATAGTAACTAGCAGTTCACAACCTTTTTGCTGTATTTCAAGTGTGATGGTGAACTCCTGCAAGCTAATAAAACCTAAAAATAGAGATGTAACAAGAACTTTTTGGCACTGAGAATGAAAATGCTAAGATATTCTAAAAATTTGCTAGATGAGCAACTCATGTAAAAAGGTGAAACAAATCATACAAATTGTATGATTGATTTATTTTCTCATAAGTCTTTCCTTCAAGGAAAAATGATTTCTAGAGAAATAGAATGGAAGTCTGGATGTGGTTGCCAAGACATCCCTTGAAGAAAAATTGCATCTTTTAGATTAAAACCAGGATGCAGTAATGCCCACAACAGTGGGATGCCCTGTTCCTAGGAAGCTTTGCCACAACCAATCCTTGTGTCCTTTGTACAAAAAGAAGAGGCTATACTAGGTTGATAGGGAGAACCTTCTTTTTTTTTTTAACAAAATGTAGCCAGTAAGTGGAATCCTACCCCCCAAAAAAAGAGTTTAAGAAGTGCCCGTGGATGAGGGTTAGTGCCACAGCAAAGCCTCTTGTCCTTCCCTAGTAAGAGTTGGCAAGCTGTTTAAGAGAGTCCTGCCCACATTAATACATTTAAAACATAGTCCCAAATCCAGCCCAGTAGGAAGAGATTTTTAGCCATAGGCTTGGACCTGTGTCTTATTCATTTACTGCTACAGAACAAGGTATTCCCAAACTTAGTAGCTTAAGACAACAACAATTTTATTATTTTTCATAAATTTTGACTCATTTGAGGAGTCTCCTCCTCCATGTGGTAATGGCTGGGCGTACTCAGTAGCACTGAACTGATGGCCGCACTGGCGCTTCTAGCAAGGCCGTGTCACAGGTCTGCTGATTCGATGCTGCCCCTCGGTCCCTTTCTGTGGGGTGAGCTTGGGCTTCCTAACAGCATGGTGGTCTCAGGGTGGTGCAACGTCTAATGTAGCAGCTGGTTTCACTGGGTCTCAGAAGTGACTACTCATCACTTTTGTCACATTTTATTGGTTAAAGCAGCACATAAGGCCAACCGAGATTCAAAGGGAAGAGAGAAGAGAAATAGATCTCTCATCTTGATGGAGTAACGTGCATATATAATGAGGAAAAGAACTGGTAGCATTCCTTTTTCAGGAGTCTCCACCACAGTCTGAGAAGGTAGGACTGCCAGGGGATGACTCTGGGGAAGAGTGTAAACTCAGGTGAGGCAGGGGAGAGCCCTGTCTGGAGGCAGAGCCAGTGTGGGAAGTTTGTTAAAGCTGAAGCAGTTTGGTGCCAAATTTCAGGTAGAAGTTCAGGGATAGTAAAATAAGATGTTGATCCCAAGTAATCTCAGGGGATAGAAGAAAAGGGAGCTAGGGAAACTATACTAACATGAATCAGACTTCCCATGGGTTTATTTTAAAAGTTAAATGTCTATAGAAAAATAAGGACTTTTTATATCGTCTTTGTATCATCGATGTCTCTGTAAGCTCATGGCTTTAGGTAAAGAGCAGGGGACAAGTAGTCCAGAGATGATGAGGCCATGAAACCACAGTCAGCCACCTGGTGCTGTCCTGGTTACGGGTGGCTTCCCTGTCAATGTGTCGATGCTTTGGAACCTTCACATGGGGTAGCCAGTGGTTTTCATCAGGGAGATAGACATGCCTTCCCAAGGAGTTCTTGTAAATGAGGTCATGCTAAAGACTTCTGGTGGTGCTGGGAGTGCTCCTGGCATTCAGTGGGCAGGGGCCAGAGATGCTAAACATCCCAATGCCCAACACACCTGGGGATAATTATTCCATTCCACATGTCAGCAGCACCCCAGTTGAGAAACACTAGACAATTGGGTGATGTAGGGTATTTGGATGGAAAATGTAGAATTTGGAAGATGTGGGGACTGTGAGATTCCAAGATAGGCTCTTGTCTTCTAGGAAGCTCACAGTCAAGTGTGACGCTAAATTGTAGGAAATATGGTGCTTATGGAAAATACACTCCTTAGATCACATACTAAAAAAGACCATCATTGGGAACATGCATATTCTCACCATAGCTTTTGTGAAATGTTAAGTAGAGAATCAAGAAAGGGTGTAATTTTTTAATAGAAATAATATTGTACTGATACCATTTGAAAACTTCCTTCCAGGGACAGGTTTATCTCCACATATGGAAATCATGACATGAAGAGATGTTTCTTCTAACTGTGTATGGAGTCATATTTTATTCTTCCTTAATCCTCCTGATGTTTCCCCACATGCCAATCAGTCAGTCATACATTGTCTGTCAAATCCAGTCTTTGATGGTAGTTGAACCTGACATATCCTCCAGCATGAAATCCACCCGGTGTTCTAGAAACATCCTGCAATGCTACGTTAAGAAGAGAGCTTGCATTTAGGAGGAAGTTCTGTTCAGTCGGGTCAGGAAATTGCCTCTCCCAACTTTAATTTTTTTCATTTTCTCTTCTTTGTTTCTTTCTAAGCTTTTACTCATTTATGTGACTGTGACTAATGAAGAGATTTTCTTGGAGGGAGGGGAATGTTCCAAGTGCTGCTTGGTATTATCCATCCTGAGGCCTGGAAATGTCCTAGGAGTTTGCTGCTGTGTGGTCAGTAGATAGGAATCAAATGCAGTAGCAGCCAAAGGGAGAGTATGTCTCACCCACTCCTAAGCTCCTAACTTTCAGATTTTAAAAGCTTTTTAACTGCTTCTAATTTGTCTGTAAATAACACAAACTCAGCACAAACAGAAGTGATTTAATTGGGTACATTGACGTCTGCTTTTGCAGCCGTGAACTTCTGAGAGTCATGCACAGATATTTGAGTTGAGTCTATGTTGACCATAAAGAAGGTCACGAGAGGGGGAAGCTCTAACAGACACAGTGTAGATTTTTATTATCCATACACAGTGAATTACCTGTGACAAATTTGAAATCCCGACTTTATTTCTTCTTCTACCTAGCACTTATCTGGACGTCTGCCCTTTGTGGTTAGTTGATGTGTGTCCTGGGAATGCAAACTCATTTTCGAGCATTCTCTTTGATGGCTTGGAAGGCATTTGAGACCATGCAGAGCCCCAGGGTCATGATTATGAACAACAATTATTGTACTGGAGATTTACAGATGTGCCGGTTACTAGAGGGTTGTGGTTAATAGAATGTTGAACAACAAAGAGTTTATTGTATAACTGAGGAGGAAAAACTCCCCGACAGCAAAATACATAATCTCAGAAAGTCAGGGGATCTGGAGGAAAACACACAAAGTTGAGTTTTTCCTTTATAAAAATTGTTTTGTTGTTCCCCCAAATTAAATGGTCAGAGTTTTAAAAAGTCACCCTGTGGGAAATATGTTGCTTCAAAGGAGAAGGAGATCAAATGTAGATGCAATAAGCCAGCATCCCTCATATGTAAACTCTTTTCCACAGCCTGGTTAAGCATTTGGTGAAATCTGATTAGCTCAGGTCACTAGGGAACCATTTAGAGACTTTTTACTTCATTGCACTGATTTGGGTCCAGTGAACCTCCTACTGCACATGAAACATCAGACCTGATCTTTCAGTGGCAAATTCAAGCACAGTTCAGGAACTACATGACACTTTGTACTCAATGCATTGACTTGACACTGCCTTTTAATACTTCCAATTGCCTTGAATACTGGCAACCAGGTATTTAAATTGAGTTATGCTAAGAAGGTCACCAAAATGTAAGAAAACTCCATGGTGGTAATGCTGATTATATCAGAGTGAATGTATATTTTCGTGACCCATTTCTCAAGACCAGTGGAGTGAGATGTGTAATAGACCAAACCTTGTTGAGTATCTGATGCATTAGGTAGGCAGGCTATAGAGTGCCAGGCAGCTGATAGTAGAATATGTTTCTGTCTAGTGACCGCTGTGGATACCTCTTCCTGATCCATTCCCTATCCTTTTCCATCCTTCTCTGTGCTCAGGGAGACTGACTTTGGATTTGCCCAATGAGGGGGCACCAGCATTGGGAGACTCCAAGAAAGAAAGGTCAGGAGATTCTTCCCTGCCACCCTAGTTCCTAAAGTACCTGGTAGTTGCCTCCCTCTATCTAAGTCTGCAACTCACTCTGCCTCTGCTCTCTGGTAACCATTCTCTCCCTCCATCCTTTCAAGCCTAGTAATTGTAACAGCTCCCTGTTGCAGCCAGCCCCAGGAAGCAGCACAAGTTTTTGTGGGCTCTTTCTCCCACTTGCACCTTGGGAAACAGCCCCTTCATTAAGCAGGCCTTCCTTAATCCAGTTTGAGTGTGATGGCCTATCTCCTGCTGGAACCTTGACAAACACACAGACTTACTCCACTCCTTGTTATATATAATGCCCCATTTCCCAGGCTACAATCATAACAGACACAGAAGAGTATTTCTCTCATCCCTCTGGCCCCCCCACCAGCTCCCTGCAGAAATTTCAGTTTCCTGGTGTCCCAGCAAATTCCCTCGATTTGGCCCTTTGCATGCACTACCTGCATCCCCTCCTGTGCAGTTCAAAAGGCAGCAGTGGCAGCTTTGGCCCTGATGGCTTCCTGAGTTCAGATGCAGCAGAATGTTTGGGCAAGGTCCCTGACAAGGGCTCTTGAAGCACCTCTGTAGTTAATATAAGGCTTCCAAACTCCAGCTCCCACCAGCAATCCTGGCTACCACTGTCATGCTCTGCTCCTCACTCTCACTGGTTCATGGAGAGGATGCTTTTTATCTTTACTTGTTCTTTATCAGAGTCCTCTTGGCCAAAGACTTGGACTTGGGCCCAGTGGAATGGGTCAGTGTTTAGTCTTAGTGATAGTTAATGTGCTAATCTTAACATCAGGCCCCCTTTGGTTTATTAGCCCCTTGTACTGAAGTCAACTTCCCCACCTCTATTTATCTTTCCCTTGGGATGTGTTCTTTCTCAGGAGTCAAGTTTCCCATTCAGACAGTGTCCTGTTGGACTGCCCTGTTATTTATTCTTCTAGGTCTGCCTAGACATGTCTGGGTCCTAAGAAGAATACAGCTTAGATTAACTCGATAACCCTCATATGCTCTAGTCCTCTTATGCTCCTGGAGACTCATGCCTGCCCTTATCTGCTCGTCTTTGCTCTGAGTGGCTGAACTCTATGGACTCCATCAGCTGGGCTCCCGCACCCTCAAAATGACACGTGGGCTCAGGCAGTAGAAGGCCGTGGCAGGGTTATTGGAAGAAGAAGCAGAGAAAGTCCCAGTGTTTACTCCCTACAGCTTCCCTGCCAGTGCAGCTTGGCAATAGCTGCTTTCTCTACTTATGGCCACAGCTCCTACAGATCACCTTCTACTAGGGTGACTGACAGCTTTTGCTGCATTCTGACAAGAATGCCTCTTTTAGTCCTTTCAGTCTTTGTTGTGGTACGGTGGGCAGAATGGTCCCCCAAAGATGACGCACTCGAATCCCTGGAACCTGTGAATAGGTTACATCACATGAGTATAGTTGTGGTCCTCTTAAGATAGGGAGATTATCCTGGATTATCCAAGTGGGCCCAATCTAATCACATAAACATTTACAAGCAGAGAAATTTCTCTGGCTGGAGTAAATAGATGTTGCAGTAGAATAAATCAGAGAGATTCCAAGTGTGAGAAAGTTACTGCTGGTTTTGAGGTGTAGGGACCAGAGAGAGCCTCTAGAAGCCTTCAGCTGACTGTCAGTGAGGAAGCAAAGCTCAGTCCCACAGCTGCAATGAACTGGGTTCTGCCAACGACCCACGTGAGCATGGAAGGAAGTTCATCCACAGAGCCTTCTGAAAAGAACCTTGACCTCAGGAGTCAAGTTTCTCAGCCTTGTGACTAAGTAGAGGACCCAGCTGAATCACACTGTCACCAGACTTCTGACCTATACGATTGTGAGATGATAAGTTGATGTCATTTTAAGCCATTGGATTTGTGGTATTTGTTATGACAGCAGTGGGAAATGAATGCAGATGGTATGACTCTTCTTTGCTGCTCATCTTTGGGTGCTCTACCATTCCTTGTTGCTCTCTGAACTCTGCCCACACCACACCAGTTGTCTCTTCAGTTACCCCTTAGAACAGCTGCCTTCCCTGCTGGCACCCTGAGTGACACGCCCTGTTCTATTTGAAAGCCCTAATGAAACTCCTCCAGATATTTGCTAAGTGGTCATAATATGTTCTTGAAATACACAGTATAATAGGTTTCATCAGCATATATAAGCCACGTGTCTCATGTAGCCCAGCAGCAGATATTAACTGGTGGGGAAATTTTAATACCATCTGGAGAGTTTACCTGTGAGGTCTGCAATATAAGAGAACGTTGCTGCTCTTATCTCCAGGATATCTGAGATCCTTCTGAGACAGGATGAGAACAAAGATCAGAAAGATATGACATTTAGCTCCTCAAAATGTTCCTAGGAACTCAGCTGCTCAGAGACCTACGTATCAAGATCGGCTAGGCAGGTCATGGCACCAAGTAGAAGAACAGGATGTCTGGGTCCAGTGTGCAAAGTCTCATTCCTACTGCTCATGAAGGACATGCCCAGTCCCGGCAGCCATCTCCCACACAGAGTTCTAGCGCTGGTCCAGATAAGAGGGTGTGTGAATGGATCCATGCTGCTCAGGACAGGCCTGTGGGTGGTGGGTCTTTCTCATTTGCCACATGCACTTAATCATGAAATACTGCCCTGTGTCCTTGCTCCCTTGAGTTCACAGAGACATCCTTGCCCTGGTTTTGAGAGGCTCCCAATACAAGAGAGTTTTAAAAATCTGCTCCTGGTCCAGCAGAGGGAATTGAGGCTGTGCTTTAGAGAAGCAAATTGGGTAAGATTGGAGCCTTGATGAGAAGATAAAGGATTGGCTTTAATTTTACTTTAAAGTAAAATGCCCCCTCATTTATACTCCCCAGGGTCCTTTGGGTATTGTGCATTTTCACTGGGACCTGGACTGTGCTTCCATCACAATAAGCCTTGGGTATTGGTGTCATCAAAACTCTGCAGCTTTAAACCAGAGCACAAACTAGACACTTCACAGGGCTTTTGTTTCCCCCACCAGTCACAGCCAGTCCTAGCCGTAATGGGTAATATGTCACTAATTACAAACAAGCAGACAATGGAGTTTGTTTTTACCCCTGAGAATCTGCACTCATTCCCAGTCTGATCTGAATGCATTTTCAACTGTAATAGAAACCAGAGCTAAGTGCTTTGGGGCTTTATTATGTGCTCAAAAAAAACAGAACCAAAAGGAAAACCCAACTCAAGTTTTAAAAAGTTGAGTGCCCACTCTGTGTGGATTGCTTTACACATAATTTCTCTAGTAGGTAAAATAACCCTGCAAATTCACTGTGACCCTTATCACCCTTAATTTATAGATGATAAAACCAAGGCTAGTGTGGTTATTTTCCCTGAGCAGGGCCACCCAGTTGGCGTGTGTTGAGGTTGGGATGAAACAGGTCCCTCTGGCACCAAAGCCCAGGCATGAGACGCTTCACCATGCTGCCACACCAATGAATTTCCCCCCAGAATTTAGGGATCTTTCATTTTCTTCTTGGGTATGCATTACAGAGGCTGGAAGAAAACTCTTCTTTTGCCTTCCATTAAAACTACAGCCCAACCCTGTCTGATAAATAATCTTTCTAGAACACAAAGTCTCCTTACAGACCTGTGGATTGTGAAGTCGCTGCTAGAATCCTGCTGCCCCCCTACCCCCATGGAGGAGGAAAAGTCATCCTCTCAGACCAGACAATTGTGTAGCCAGAGAAAAATCAATCTTGCCTGTTGGAACTCAGTATAGGCTTTAACATTTCCAGGCCTCCCCCAGCTAAAAGTCCAACTTGAAATAAACCGTATTTTTAACAGTCCTTTCCATACCTCTACTTATCACCCTCCACCCTGTTTATTCCCTACCATTCTTGAGTTAAAAGATGATAGGTAAAGAGATGGAAATGGAGATAAGGGGGATTGGGTTGGATATAAAAACATCAATTGTGTTAAACTCCTTTGCTAAAAAGTGTCCTTGCAGATATCAAGCTGACAGGTGCTCAGAGGCCAAGGCAGGTAAGGGGGCTGCCTCTCTGGCTTGGCATTTCAGATGCCGTTGTGCACACCTGGCTAAGTATATGAGCTGCTCAATGGAGCCTCTTGTATGGTTAGGAGATCAAAGCAAAGTGTCCCCCCAAAGTCTGGTCTTTCTGAAGGAGCCTTACTTTCTTCTGGAAATGAGATCCCAGCTGAGGGAGGCTGCCTGCCGTGGACAGAGATCAGAGGGAGGGCTGGGCAGCGTGGTCAGTGGTTGGTAATAGTATTCCAGCCCAGGACTAGCAAGGCTTTGAAAGAGAGCCAAGGCACTAGATGGCAGGCCCCAGGCTTGGTTCAGAGAAAACCACAGAGGGTACCAAGACACTGAAGATCTGGGAGCTGATTTGCTCCCCTGTGTTGTCATGTGCCATGTTGGCTGAGCTGGGAGAAGAGCGAACCTATGTTAGCTGCGTCCTCACTATGCCTCTACTCTGGCTTCACGAGGCCACGCTCAGCTGTTGCATCCCTCCCCAGGCTTCAGTCTCCACCTTAAGCAAGATTGCCCTCCCTCCATCCTGATTTCTACATCCAGCTTGGAATGCTTTCCTAAGCAACAACTCCTTTTTTAACGACCACTGAATATGTCCCCCTGGGAGCTTCACAGGCACCACAAATTTAATATCCCAAACTTAGCTTACCATTTTCTCTTCTTCAGAAATGCTTTTCCACTGTTTACCATGTTGGTCATTGGCATGACTCTTCCCAATTCTCCCAAGAGGGAGAATTCAGAATCCTCTGAATGAGGATCCTGGGATCCTGAATTCAGAATCCTTTGGTGCCCAGATGCCACCCTCATTCATAAATCTTCTATCTCAGACTTAGCTCAGGTTTCCCTCATCTCAATGGAGGATTGTCACAACTCACCATCAGCCTCCCCATTGCAGCCTTGGACCACTGTTAAATCCACCTTCCACCCTACCCTGGAGTGCCCTTCCTAAGCCCTCTGGATCCAGGCACACTTTTGCCCCATGGCTCTAGAAACTTCTGTGTTTTCTGGAGCACATACACCAAACTAATTGATCCTTCATGCTTCAACTTACGACTTTCCTGACCTCATAGAACATCCACCCTCCAGTGTAGGCTCTGGAATGAGCTTGCTGATCTCAAGATCCTGGCATCTTGGGCAAAGGTTTTGTTTTGTTTTTATTTTTTCCTAAGGACAAAAGACACCTGGCAGTCTCTGCCACACTCATTGACAGACCTTCTGACTTCTGGAGTGATATATGTAGAAATGTATACATACACACAGGAATGCACAGAGAGAGAGATAAAAAGTATCTGCTGAGCACTTACCATGTGTACAGGTACAGTTCTAAATACCCCATATGCATTATTTATTTCTCCTTCCAGCCCTCTGAGCTAGCTATAATTATTATCAACCTCAATTTACAGGTAAGGAAATAAAGGCACAAAGAAGTTGAGAACCGACTCGAGGTCACATAGCTAGGAAGTAGCACAGCCTGGATTTGAACCTCTGCTGTGGAACTCTGGAACCCACACCACTAACTGTGATGGCTCATCACCTGCTCCTGTCTCATGCCCTCACAATGTGCCTTCCGAGTCCGAAAGAGCCCCTCTGTTTGACTAATCTGGGAACTTTTTTTCTCAATTAACTCTAACACTTTGGGGCCCTAGAAAATAAAAACTGGGAGGGCTCTTGGCTCTTGTCCAAATTTTCTGCTGTTTAAAGAACAAAAGCGACTTAGTCGGAATCACACAGAAGATCAGACAAGGCCAGCACAGAATTTCCACACTACTTTTGTTGTGTGTTTCTGGATATAATTTTTCACTTTTTAGCCCCGTGTTATTGCATTGCTGGTTTAGGATGCCTGTAAGATCTACTATATTTCAGAAAGAAAGTGGGGAGATGTCTGTGTGTGTATACACACACACACACACACACACACACACACACACGAGAGATACAGCCTTAGCTTCTCCTTCGTGAGTTCTTTACCTCTGGTGAAACTGGGCATCCTTCCCCAGTTCTTGTTGATTTTATCTAGGCTGCAAATGTGGAAGCAACTATAACTCTTCAAAGAGCTAAATACCTTACTATGACTGTGCTCATCTGTTACTAATGCCCAGTGAATGCCAACAAGGACTAACAAAAGCAGAGGGATAAACACATTTAAGCCAGACCAATTTCCAGAGAAATAATTTAAAGATTGTTCACTCAAGTGCTTGAAACACACAAAAATAATGATTTCCCCATGGCTACATTGTGTGCTGGCTGGCACTCTAACTTTGGCCTTACATGCAGAATCCCATATAAAGTAAGGGGCGAGATGAAAAGGAACAAACACTGCACCATGGAGGGGGCCATTGTGTTGCAGCCGAACATCCCTGCCGCAAATCATCCAGCTCCAGTCTGCTGTCTGGGGACTGCAGATGCCCAGGATGCTAAAAGCTCAATGTCCATAGGAGCGTCATGTATGGACGTTGGGACACACAAGAAGAGGACACTTATCATCAGCCTAATAATCAGTCCAAGTCACAGTCACTCAGGGGGTGAGGGCCAGGCCTCTGTCCCCTTTATTGTTATTCTTGAGTGTCTCTCAGGCACCTTCCCACTGGTTTCTGAAGTGCTGAGTCCATAATGTGCACCTTTGTTTTACCACATTTCTAGGCATTTCCGAAGGTCTGCATTGGCAACCACCAGCAGACTGCAATGTGAATGAGTAGAAGAAAAACTTAGGGGGCTGTCAGACCTGCCTTCAAATATATTCGCCATGCCTTAGTAGCTGTGTGATTATCATCCAGCTATCCGACCTTTCTGTGCTTCCATTTTCTCCTTGGCAAATGGGAATGGCAGGAATGGCAGGATACCTGCTGTGGTGTTAGAGTGAGCAAGCTTCTTAGCTTGCCCACAAAGCAGGTTTGCCCCTGTTTATTTGTCTCCTTTTTACAGAGAAAAACATCAAAGCAGACCTGTAGTTGGGCAGTTGTGGAGTGCCCTAGTCCCACTGTGTCACACGGGAGGCTGCATTGTTTCAGATGCTGGTGTGTAGTCTACCTTCTGCCCCTCCAAACTGTTGGAAACCACCAGGGGCTTTAGCCACCTAGAGAAGGTTGTCTGACCCTGATCTCAAGACTAACTATAGATATGCCCGTCACCCTCATGGTAGCCCATATTTTGGCAAGAAATCAGGGTGGCCAAACCTATCCATTTGTAATTGCTCCTAAGCCCTCCATCGGGGACATTATCAATAATGGCAATGACCTTGGGAAGGTATTTCCCCATGTTGCCTTGTCTAGGGTTTCCAGGCTTTAAGGGTCCATCAAAAGTGATGAGTGTTTTTCAGTGTTTCAAGGAAGCTAAACAGCAAAAAAAAGCTTATACATTTGATAATAAGACTGAACATGTTGGCTAACGAACAGGTTTCTTTGACTATGGCTAGAATTTTATTAACTCGGAATGTAATGATGCTTACTCCATCCTGTTCATAAATATTAACTGCTACTGATGGCATCTTTGGACTGGCTGGGACTCTTTAAAGGCATCAGATCTGTTTGTTGGGGCCACATGCTGTTTCTTCTCTCCCAGTGCACATTCTACCCAATTCCTCACCCTCGCTTATGTTTCTGAGAGGTACAATATCTGCTTTGCCCCTGAATTCGGAGCTCATGGCTTCTGTCATCTTTCCCAAGCTTGGGTTCCCTGTTCATCAACTTACACATGGATGAGAGACCAGGGAGAGTAAAGGATAAAAACTTGCCTGGGTTCCTCACCTGTCTCTACAAATGTTGTATCAGCAGAGAGGGTTGGTGGGGAACTCAACAGGGGTTTGTCCTCCAGGGGCCTCAGTGGGGGTCCTGGATTCAGACTGAGTCCCCTTGCTGAGGAGTTCAGAGTGAAGAACAGTTGTGGGGCCATTCAGGAACCCCAGTGCCCAAAGAGATTACATTCATTTATTAGATGTAGAATTACAGTCAAAACTGAACTACCCATCACAGAAAGAGTGCTAAAAGGAGACTTGCTGGTGAGGCTGGAAACACTGCCTCACCCTGCCAAGGCTCCACCTCCCGTTCTGCAATCAGGAGACTTGTCTGACCCCTTGGGAGGGGGCTCTGTCAGCCTCAAAACCTCATGTGTCACTGTGATGTGCTGTGAGTTTGAAGATGGTATAGAATCAGGATCAAAATTAGAAAGCTGCAAACTTAGGAGGAGTCTTGGTTCATCTGGATGGGATCAAATCCTAGGAGCAAAGTTCTTTTATACATTGTACAAGTAATGTATTAAGAAATTGCTCATGGGGATGCCCATTGGGCAGTTGAATGGGAAGAAGACAAACAGGGACACTTGGGCAAAAGTGTACTGGGGGAAGGGTTCAGCCTAATTCTGCAGGGGCCCTCTGGACAGGACCTTCTGCCTGTGAGTGGCCACAACCCGAGGCAAATGACCTGGACTTTATGCTTCCTACACCATAGTCACAGGTTAAGGGCCTTTGGGAGAGGAGAGGGGGCCTCTCGACAGCCTCCCAGCTCCTTTGCTCTTTGTCGGAGGGGGGAAAGTGACTCCAGTACCTGAAGACAAGCCACCAAAGGTGACTTGCAGATGTAGGAGATAGAAACCCCACCCCCCAAAAGTAGGGGATGAGCAGAGAAAGGGTACAAAGGAATCCCAGGGAAGCATCTGGGACCATTGACATTTTCTGCTAAATTCCAATGTCCCTTCATAGGCTCTTCTCTCCCGCTTGACTTCTCTGGCCTGACCAGGCCCTGTGTCTCTGGTTTGTATCTGTCTACTCAGACTCTGACTTGCAGATCCTATGTTTCTGGCCCTCAGTTAGGGGCTGATATCTGTCCTACAGGGACCAGCCTTGCTGAGGCAGAGGGGAAGAGGCTGGCGTGGAGCCCAGCCCATCCTCATGATTGCCTTGCCATTACCACCGCCATGCTTAATCCTGCTGTAGAGACCAACAAGGAATGCCCTAGGTCTGTTCACATAGTGGGTCTTGCACATGCCGAGTTATTGAGTACTATCTGCCACTTAGGATTGTTCTTACCACTGCTCTTGTTCTTTGTCCAGTTTATAGGATTTTTCATCCATATGCATGAGTTTATTTATTGTCTAGATTTATCAGATGAAATAGTACAAAATATATTCATGATTTATGTGTGTGTGATTTTGTCAAAGTGGAGAAATTCATCTTCAAATATTACTTGGCTATAGAAAAGAATGAAATCTTATACGACAGCATGGATGGAACTGGAGGGTATTATGCTCAGTGAAATAAGACAGAGAAAGACAAATACCACATCACTTTACTTATATGTGGAATCTAATAGAAAAAAATAAATGAACAAACAAAAATGAAACAGAATCACAGATACAAAGAGCAGACTGGTGGTTGCCAGGGGAAGGGGGATGGGAGGCTGGGTGAAAAAGGTGAAGAGATTAAGAAATACAAATTGGCAGTTACAAAATAGTCACAGGGATATAAAGTACAGCATAGGGAATATAGTCAACAATATTGTAATAACTATGTATGGTGCCAGGTAGGTACTAGACATATTGGGGGGAACACTTTATAAAATATGTGATTGCCTAACCACTATGTTGTATAGTTGAAACCAATACAAAATCATATTGAATGTCAATTGTAAATGAAAAATTTAAAAAATGAAATCCATTTTCTTTAAACAACATACATCAGCGCTATCCATTCTAGGGCAGTTAATGTTGATAATAACAATAAATTACAATGATAATAATAACAGTAGTAGTTAGTGTTTTTTGTGCCATGCACTGTGCCTCACATGCATTATATTGTCATCATTCCTGCCATTCCCATTTGCCAAGGAGAAAATGGAAGCACAGAAAGGTCGGATAGCTGGATGATAATCACACAGCTACTAAGGCATGGCGAATATATTTGAAGGCAGGTCTGACAGCCCCCTAAGTTCTTCTTCTACTCATTCACATTGCAGTCTGCTGGTGGTTGCCAATGCAGACCTTCAGAAATGCCTAGAAATGTGATAAAACAAAGGTGCACATTATGGACTCAGCACTTCAGAAACCAGTGGGAAGGTGCCTGAGAGACACTCAAGAATAACAATAAAGGGGACAGAGGCCTGGCCCTCACCCCCTGAGTGACTGTGACTTGGACTGATTATTAGGCTGATGATAGTTACATGTCTAACCCTAATAGACTACTGAGCAATTGATGAAAACTCCATGAGTCCATGAATACCGTACTAGCTTAGCTTCAACCCATATTCTTATTTATTCTCCCCCCATATTATCCAATATATATGCATTTTTCCTTAGCTTCAATGGGAAGTCAGAAAGAAAATGAGAGGAATAAAGGGAACTAGGAAGCTGGCTGACAGTGACTTTGCACTTTTCTCTCGCATTCTCAGTGCACACATACACAGGAATGACAAGAATTCTCGCACTGGTGTCTCTACTCATAAGGTCACTGTGTTCGTCAAATTTGGCCTTCTGGTTATAAACAAAAGGGCATGGCCTAGAAATGGGTGAAGATGATATTGTAGAAAAATTAAAGAACATTTTGTGAATTTCAGGTTTTACTTTGTAAGTGATGACATGGAAAGATAATCTGAGTTGTTTGAAAAGAACTTATTTTAGATCTAAAAATAGCTGCTTTCTACTAAAAGGGGAGATTAGTGGGAAATAGAAATAGTTTACTGTGGGTGATTTATAAAGCAAGCTATTTCTAGGGATTAAAACTGTCTACCTGGGTTTGAATTATTTAATTACTTAGAAACTTGAATGAGCATAAGACAGTTAATTTGTCAGGTTTTTGAATAACCTCTGTGTCACTATGTCCTCTCCAGAGGAGCCCTGGGTTTATCTGGGGTGGCCTCCAGTGGTGCTGAAGCCTGCAATAGCACTTAGTCCCTCTTCCTCCCGACAGGCCCCTCCTCAGGGTCCTTCACAATGGTTTCCTTTGAGCCCAAAGAGCCTCAGTCTTGAAGGCCTCTGTCTAATGTCTCTAAGGAAAATGCTGGAATCCCTTGGAATGGAGCAGAGCTGGAAGGGGAGACGTCATTATCCCAGAGCTGACCGTAAATTGTGCTGTTTAGTCTGTAAAGCACTTCGGTCTGGGGAGGGTAACATGATGCTTTAGGCTGGCTGGTCTCTGTGGCCCTTGTCAGAATGTCAGCTCTCCGTGGCATCAATCAATGCTGAGCTTTTCAGGGCAGTATCCTTCTCTCCCTAACCCAAATGGATGCTTCAAAAGACCAGTCTCTTGTTAGGTGTTGAACAGCTGTGTGTACAAAGGGCCTGGACTTGAATCTTGAGGATCTGAGTTCAAATTCCAGCTTTGCCTCTTTCTTGCTGCTTTATCTGAAGTAGGGCCAGTCACTACAGCTGCCCTGAGTGAGTCTCTCTTGTGTTAAACGGGCCTCATCGTCTCTACCAAACAGGTTTAACAGAATGATGCAGCGCTGGCATAGCCTTCTGTGTGGTTAGGGCGCAGTGTGCATTCTCCCAGCTCTACCCAGATTGCTGTGTGCTGTGGCTGGCTACTACTGCTTACTCAGCAGCCGCCATGTTCAAAAGATCTGCCATCATTTCTATCTATATTTTCTAAATTAAATTTAGTGGGGTGACATTGGTTAATACAATTAAATGTTTCAAGTGTACAATTCTGTGATGCATCATCTGCATATTTCATTGTGGGCCCACCACCCAAATCAAATCACATTGTGTCACCACCTATTTGGCCTCCTTTACCCTCCCCCCACCCTACTCCCTTCCTTCTGTAACCAACATATGCTGTTGTCTGTGGCTATGAATTTTTGTTTGTTTGTTTTTCTTATCTATTTATTTGTTGCTTTTAGTTTTATATTCCACATATGAGTGAAATCATGTGGTTCTTGACTTTTTCTGTCTGACTTATTTTGCTTAGCATGCTATTCTCAAGATCTACCCATGACATACCACCTCACAGCTGTGAGAATGGCTTTTATCAACAAGAAAAGTAATAACAAATGTTGGAGAGACTGTGGAGAAAAAGGTACCCTCACTCACTGCTGGTAGGAATGTAAACCAGAACAGCCACTATGGAAAACAATATGGAAGCTCCTCAAAAAATTAAGAATAGAGTTAGCATGTGATCCACGAATCCCTCTACTGGGTATCTACTCGAAAAATTTGAAAACGTTTATTCGCAAAGACGTACTCATATGCACCCTATGTTCATTGCAGCACTATTTATGGTGGCCAATATGTGGACAGAACTGAGGTGTCCTTCACTAGATGACTGGATAAAGAAGATGTGGAACATATGTACGATGGAGTACTGCTCAGCCACGAGAAAGGATGAAATACTGCCCTTTGCTCTCGAATCTATCTGCTCTTTGAGAATCCCGGTTAGCCTAAGACCTGTCTCTCCCCTACCAGTTTTGTGGAATGCTAGCCACGTCCCATACCACCCTGTATGAAGTAGTTCTCTGCTCTTCCCCATTACAGTATCCTGACTGTGTTCTATGTACCATTAGCCGCGTCCTTCATTTTATTTGTTTACTTCTCCTCATCTGTCCTCCCCGCTTCACTGTGAGCTTCACGAGAGTGTGAACACAGCTGGGTTAGTCACACTGTGCCCTGACACCTAAGATAGTACCTGGCTGCTCAGTAAACACTTTGTAGGATGAATGAATAAAAGATAATGTACTCCCAAGATTAAGACAATAGGCAGGTTGGGTGAGATACCCTCCTTCCTGGCCTGGGAAAAGCTCAAGGTCGGAGCCATGTCCCTGGAAGGTCCACCAGTGCAGCTTCATTCTTGGCTACCCTAGGGTACATGGTCACATTATTTTTACAACACAGGCTTGGACTCCCCACCTCAAGGCTACTTTCACATGAACAAGAATAACCTCATTTATGCTACTGTTATTTTGAAGTTTTTGCTATATGCAGCCAGATCTTATTTAATTGATATACCAGGGAATTTACATACAAGAGCAGCTCCACTGGGCTAGAGGTTGCTTTGGAACAGCAAACAAAGCAATGAGGGGCCTGCGTATGCTTGTGTGGGGGGAAGGTTTCACCAGAATCCTGGGTGTGTTAGTACAAGAAGAGTCTCTTTGCCCCAGTGACAGATAGAGCACTAGGAAGACTTGGCCACACTGCACATTAAGCCAAGCCCCCTTTGCTCGGTATGGGCTCAAGTACACATGTGTTTTAAATTATTCTCTAATTGCTTAAGTGTTTGTGGTGTGTTTACTTTTAACTTGGGGGCCTGAGAGTAGAAGGAGGGAATCGCACTCTTCCCCATGCCTACCCCCAGAGGGGAGACCCTCACAGAAGCTCCCCTTACAAGGCCTAGTGAGAGACCAGTTGGTTAGAGGGCCAAGACCCCTGGCTGTGAGAAACGAAGTGACCACCGGGCTTCCCTTCTAATCCTCCAGAGCCCAAGCCCCAGTTTGGGGTTGTGTTGGGAAATCTGACTGTTTTTGCTTTTGTGGCAAGGCTAGCATATACCTAATTAGTCTGTTTGTCTTAAATCCACCTACTCTTTAAAAGAAAAAAAAATAGCCAGAGCTTAAAATAGTTCAGTTTTATAGGTGGGAGCCATTGCCAGAGCTTTAATAAATATTGAAAACTTCTTGTTGGTCTTTGCTGGACCCACTTCTGGGGCAAAAAGCTGCAGGGACCTAGCTGACGCTCTCTGCTGGGGTCACGGGTTGGCTCTCATGGCTACAAGGACACACATCTCACGGCAGTTAGGAATCACCACACAGGGGCCGTCAGAGATGAGAGAAGCCAGAGCATCATGGAGATTGTTCTACTGTTTCACATCTGAGAAAACGGGCCCAGAGATGGGGAAGGACTTGCCCAAGGTCTCACAGCTTGTCCTGGCAGAGCTTTAACTTGAACACGTCCTAGCTTCACTCCTCTCCTTTATACCTCAAGTCAGAGGCATAGGCAGTCCAGCCTCCATGTTTAATTGGCATCCTTCCCGTGAGCCTCACCCATGATCTCTAACTACCTAAATCAGTGACTTCTTAATTCTGTTCAGCTGCAAGAAAAGCAGACCACTTGTTGAGTCCTCAACCTGTGCCTAGGCCCTGTGCTTCACACATGGAACCCATTTGATCCTTGTAAGTGACTTGCCCAAACTCATACAGATTGAAAGTGATTGGGGCTTAGATTTGGGTCTAGGTGTTCTTACAGGTATTGGGATTGTCTAACCCCAGAGTCCCCAGTCTTAACCACCATACTAGATGGACTTCTAGGCTTTTAATGTCTTAACGTTTCTGTTCAAGAAATTTAGTGTTACTCACCAAACCCCAACAGACCGTGTCTCAGGAGTGATTTTTCTGTGATGATGATGATGGAATCAATGGATCTAATCATACGTTCTGGTCCGTTCCACTTTGTGGACACATTTGTGGCCCCTGTTGAATGAATATAGCTTGTACGATTTCTCAACTCACGCTTGCACTGTTTTGAATGGGACCCAGAATGAGAGAGGGTGCCTCAACAGACCCAAGCTGCTATGGCAGCTGCTTTGCCATGTGGTCTGTCTGACCCAGCACATGCAGTGGTGTGTGAAGTGTTTATGGCAGACTGAGATGTTTGTGTGAAGCCCTTCGCAGGCCCTAGTCAGTGAATCACAGCAAAGACCATCAACGTTTTGAGCAGATGTGCCATCCTATATTAATAATTATTCTCCTTTGAGAAACAGCTTTGACTTGCTCCCAAGCATTAGTAGAAGCTAAATACATGTGATCATGGGCCACCAAGTTACCATGTGACTTGAGCGGCCCCATTATGAACTAGGTGTCAGGTATCTGAAACATTAAAATATAAAGTTAGCCCTGGCTGGTGTGGCTCAGTGGACTGAGTGCCGGCCGGTGAACCAAAGGGTTGCTGGATCAATTCCCAGTCAGTGCACATGTCTGGGTTGAGGGCCAGGTGTCCAGTAGTGGGTGTGTGAGAGGCAACCACACACTGATGTTTCTTTCCCTCTCTCCTTCCCTTCCCCTCTCTCTAAAAATAAATCAATAAAATCTTTTAAAAATGTATAAAGTTAGGCATGCATGCCTCACTCCATCATCAAATGAAAGTACATAAAATGGGCTCAAACAAGCCCTAAAGCAGTGGCACAGAGACTGGTTTTGTGAGAAATAATGTTTCCACAGACCAGGGGGTGGGGATGGTTTCAGGATGACTCCAGCTCATTACACTCAAGTTCACCTCTGCTGTGTGGCCCGGTTCCTGACAGGCCTGGACTGGCACTGACCTGTGGCCTGAGGCTGGGGACTCCTGCCCTAAAGCACAAGTAAATTCCATGAACAGTTATTCCAAATGTCATGGCCCATACTCCTGGACATTCTTCCATGGCCCATGTTCAGAAGAGACCCGCGTTTGGTTTAATGCTATGCTGTCACTGTCTTGAAATCCTTAGTTTTTGAGCAAGGGGCCCTTGATTTTCATTTTTCTCTGGTCTCTACAAATTACATATCCAGTTCTGTATTTGCCACACTGCTTAAACTGCATCCATGACTGCGTGTGAGTTTTGTATGACCAGGTGACTTAAGAGAAAAAGATTCAGATGTGATTTAGATGATTATCTGTGAAATACTGACACAACCTGAAAATGGATGGCTAAAAGCCATAGCCTCACTCCACAGTGTCCGTGAAGGACAATGGTGAATGAACATCCTTCCAGTGAGTGGAATTGTTCATCTTGCCAGAAAGAAGAGATAGCCAAATGTTGCGATCTACGCTGATTCATGCACAGTAGCTGATGGTTTGACTGGGTGGGTGGTCAAGGACTTGGAAAATTGGTAACAAGGAGTTCTGGGGAAGTGGTATATGAATAGATTTCTCTGAATGGGCACATAATATAAAGATACTTGTATGTCTGCTGAACGAAGAGCGACCTCAGCAGAGGAGGAGCTTAGTAACTTGGTAGACAAGAGGACTCATTCTAGATATCAGACAGCCTCTCTCCCTAGCCACCTTTCCTTGGCCAACTGGCTTGTGAGCACGGTGGCTACGGTGACAGGAATGGAGGTTATGCGTGGGCTCAGGGACATAGACTTCCACGCACTGAGGCTGATCTGCTGAGTGCCCAATATGTCATTGATAGAGACCAACAAAGAGCCCTTGACAGACACCATTTTTTAGGAGGAATGAGAAGTGAGTCAACCACCTGGTGGAAGGTTGACTATACTAGGCTGCTTTTAGATGCTCTCTTTGAATATAGATTTGCCTGTTTACAACGCTTCTGTCAAAACCACTATGTGTGGATGCACAGAATGCCTTCTTCAGCCTCATGGTATTCAATACAGTGTTGCTTCTGACCCCAGAACTTATTTTACATCCAATGAAGTACAGTAATGAGCTCATGCTCATGGATTTTTCCTGATCTTATCATGTTTTTCATCACTTTGAAGCAGCTGACCTGCTAAAATTGTGAAATGGCTTTTTGAAGATATGGTCATGATACCAGTTGTGTGGTAATACCTTGCAGAGCTGGGGCAATGTCTTACAGAATGAGGCATGTGCTCTTCATCAGTGATGAAGATATGGTGCTCCTTCCTTCACAGTGAGGATTCATGGGCTCTCCAGTCAAGGAGTGGAAGTGGGAGTGCGTTCTCTCACTATTTCCACTAGTGTCCCTGTATTTTGGGATCTTCTTGTCTAAAGAGCATTGTTTTCGAAGGAGAAATCCATCCACCACAGCAATGATTCCATTAAACTAGAAGTTGGAACTTCTTCCTGCCCTCTCTGGGTTCTTCATGCTAGGGAATAAATAGACAAAGAAGGAGGGACTACTGCATCAGTGCAGGTGATTTTATCAAGGGAAAATTGCTTGCTGTTACACAATGAAGGTGAGGAGAAATATTCTAGTATATCTGGAATTTAGGAGATTCCTGGTGGCATCTGTTAGTCCTCCAATGTCCAGTGATAAAAATCAAAGATAAACTACAGCAATCTAGAGCAGGCTGGCCTGCTAGCAGTCCAAGTGCTTGAGGGGTAAAAGTTGGGTCATCTCCATTAGGTAAGAAATCATAATCACCTAAAGGTGCTTACTGAGGGTGAAGGAAATAGAAGAAGAAGGTAGTTATAAGTACAAGCCATAACAATATGACCAGTTGCAGAAATGAGAACTACAATAGTTATGATTATTTCTTCCTTATTTTGCTAGGACCATATTAACTGATTTTTCTTCTTTTCCTTTGCCATTTCTTTACCGTCAAAAATAAGATGTGTTATAGTACTGAACTTTATATCTTAGCAGTTAACCTACAAGATATCACCAGATGAGTATGACTCAGTAGGAAGAGGAATGAACATTGCCCAAAGACGGACCACAGAATTTTGTCTTCTCTTTTACTGAGTAGATTACTGTTTTGGGTGGTGCATGAGACTGTTGCATCATGTGAGGCAGGGCGTGATCTTGCTGTTGTGTCTTTTTTTGGATGTTAAATATGACTGAAAGAAATATCTGTGATGTCAAGTTTTCATGGATGGGCTGTGGTACACTGTATTCTATCCACTTAGCTAAGCTGAAACTGTTCCCAGAATTCTCTTCTCTGTCTTATTCAGGTCAAGGATGGCCACAAGAGAAGTATTCATAAGATTTTAAAGGCAGAAGTGAAGCTATATAGTCACCTTGTTACATTCTGAAGGATGTTGTACAGCAGGCACTGTTGAAACTTAGGCATCTTGTAACTGATCTGCTGATTCATGCTATTGATAAGGGATAGACACTGGACACAGTCTACCAGCTCCCACCAGATATCCTTCCTTCTCTGAATCCTGGACAGACGAGGTATATATGAAGCTGTGTGGCAAAGGTACCAGCTAATTCTGCAGGCCACTAGGGTCATCCACAGCAGCAGTGATGAGAGAGAGACACTGTCTGGTCTGCTGTTCCAGCTTCCAGCTAAAGCTCAGTCTCCCCAGTTCCCATCCATCTTCCCTTCACAACTTCTAGCTCTGGTGACTTTGCGCTCAACATGAGATATGGAAGTGACAGTCTGAGAAAGATTGCAGCACAGCCTCAATGCTAGGTCTCATCCCTTAAAAAATCCCTTATTCTCTGTCACTCCTATCATTCATAGTGGCTCATCTTTCCTAAGTAAACCCTGACTGACACATCTGAACTGAGATGTTCTCTCTCAGAGTTCTTTTTTGTTCATTACTCCACTTAATTCTTAGAGTAACCCCTTGAGGTAGATATTACTATTATTAATTTGAAGATGATTAATTTGAAATCAGGTAGGCTAAGGGACATTCCCAAAATCACCCAACTATTAAATAGCCAAAACAGGACTCAGAGCCAAGTCTAAATGATTCTGAGTTCAAAATTCTTCTGTTCCCCAAATACTTTGACTCTATACTTTGTTATATTTCCCAATTTGTCTTTGTTGCTCTGTTTCTTATCTTGGTGTCACCGGACACTAAGAAATTAGTTGTTTGCCATGGGGGGTGATTATGAAATCAACTTGACCTTTGTCTCCTGCTACCCTTTTCCCTGCTACTAGACAAAATCTCAGGCCCTGTGACTTTTCTGTTCATGGGTAGGCAATACAAAGTTCTACAGACATGTTAGGTTGTAAAACGTAGAGTAGGTTTAAATCCTGTGTGCTAATTAGCACTTCAATTTATATTTGGAGTAACGCTCCTTTCTTCTCTGACTCTCATCCTCTTCTCCAGTTAAACTGGCTGCAGTCTAACTGTCTGCCTTTGGGGAAAGGATGTGGTTAGCATCCTTCTCTCTTCCCAGCCTCGCTCTTCCTGGCTCTCGTCCTTGCGCAATTTGAAGTCGAGAGGAAGGAAAGAGGCAGGAAAGCTACTTTGTTTTCCTAAACAGTTTTGCATGCCATAATTTATATCCACAAAATTTACCAATTGTAAATGTATAATTCAATAATTTTAGTAGATGTAAAGGGTCATGCAATCATTATAAATGTAACTCTTTTAGAACATTTCCATTAACCCAAAAAGTTCTCTTGAGCCCATTTGCAGTTAGTCCTCCTTCCTTCCCTAGTGCAAGGCAACCACCGATCTGCTTTCTGTCTTTATAAATTTGCCTTTTCTGGGTATTTCCTATAAATGGAACACTATACTATGTGCTGTTTTGTGTCGATTCTTTTACTTAACACAAAGTTCTTGTTGTTTGTTCATATTGTGGCATGAATCAGAAATCTGTTCCTTTTTATTGCTAAATACTATTCTATCATATGGCTATATAATGTTTTATTTATCCATTCACCAGTTGATGAATGTTTGGATTGTTTCCAGTGTTTGGTTATTATGAACAATGTTGTTATAAAAATTCACATACATGTCTTTCTGTGGATATATATTTTTATTTCTCTTGGGTTTGTTCCTAGAAAAGGAATTTCTGCATCTAATGGTGTGCTTATGTTTAATTTTTAAAGAAACACCCAAACTGTTTTCCAAAGGAGCTGTCGCATTTTACATTCCCATCAGCAAAGTATCCTCACCAATAATAATTGTTGTCTGTCTTTTTGATTCTGGCCCTCTGCTCTGGTAGGTGTGTAGAGGCATCTATTTCATGAATTCTTATTTCTCTAATGACTGATGATGTTGAGTATTCTTTATGTATATTCAAATCTTTCACCCGTTTTTCATCAACAACTGAATAAAAATGTTGTACGTATATACAGGGTTCAGCACAAATAAAGCCCCCTTTTTTATTATGAAATCTTTTATTACAAAATGATAAGCATACAATTCTGTAATATAACAATATCACACTCAAGCACACCATATGACATTTTAGGTGAAATGTCCAAATTAAAACTATAAATTATTACACTTATATGTGACCCTATCAACCACACTCGTGCAGGCGTTACTTCTGCCAGACCCTGTACAATGGAATATTACTTGGCCATAAAAAGAATGAGATCTCACTATTTGTGACAGCATGGATGGACCTAGAGGGTATTATGCTAAGTAAAATAAGACAGATAGAGAAAGACAAATACCATATGATACCACTTATATATGAAATCTAAAGAACAAAGGAAATGAGCAAACGAAGTAGAAATAGAATTATAGATGCAGACAAGAAACTGATGAGGCCCGAGGGAAGGGGGGTTGGTAGATGGTGTGAAAAAAGGTGAAGGGGTTAAGAAGTACCAGTTGGTAGTTACAAAACAGTCATGGGGTGTGCAGTACAGCACAGGGAATACAGTAAATAACGTTGTAGTAACTGTCCGTGGTGCCAGGTGGGTACTTGAGTTACCAAAGGAGACACCTTGTAACCTGTATGAACGTCATCTCTCTGCTGTACACCTGAAGCTAATACAAAAAAGTGTCGAATGCAAACTGTAATTGAAAAGTAAAATTTAAAAATTCCTTTGCTCACTTTTCATTGAATTGTTTGTCTTCTTATTCCTTAGTGAGAATTCTTTAAATTTTGAATATGAGTCCTTTATCAAATATATGATTCGCAAATATTTCCCCATACATGGCTTGTCTTTTTATTTTCTTTTCATTTCCAAAGTGTCTTTTGATGCAAAACTTTAACATTTTGACAAAGCCAGTTTGTCACTTTTTTCTTTTATGAATTGTGCTGTTAGTGTCATGACTAAGAGCTCTTGGATTGACCCAAGTTAATCTATTTTTATTCCAAGAAATTTTATAGTTTAACACCATGTGTTGAGAAATCTATCCTTCCTGCATTGAGTGGATGAAAATAAATTGTATAGAAATTAAAGGCTCTATTTCTGCACTTTTGATTCTGTCCAGTTGGCCTGTAGTGTATTTTATATGTAGATTCTGTATGCCCATTCTTATGCCAACACCATGCTGTCTTGATTATTGTAGTTTTACAGTAAACCTTGAAATTGGGTAGTATGAATTCTCCAGCCTTGTTCTCCATTTTCGTTTTTTTTGTTATTCTAGTTCCTTTGCATTTCTGTGTAAATTTTAATATAAGCTCACCAATTTCCTTCTTTGTAAAAAACAAATGAGCAAACAAACAAATGCCATCTTAACCATATTAAGTCTTCTGATCAAAGAACATTTAAAAGGATGTTGTTTAATTTCCAAATATTTGGGAATTTCACAGAATTATTGTTGTTGTTTTATCATTTTAATTCCTTTGCAGTCGGCTGTCCTACTTTGTATGATTTCAATTCTTTTCAATTTATTTAAACTTGCTTTATGATTCCATATCATTTAGTGTTTTAAGGAAAATGTTCCATGTGTGCTAGATTAGAAATAGTATTAGAGACAAGGGAGATATTTCCTAATGATAAAATGGTTACCCATTCACTGGAGAATACATATGAGTTTAAAGCACACTTGAAATACTCTTCAGGAAAGACGATATAGTGGGCCATAAAACAAATCTTAATAAATTTCAGAAGACTGAAATCATACAAAGTGTGGTGTCTGGCCACAAAAGAGTTAAACCATAGTATCAGAAAAAATAGACTTTGAGACGCACTCACAGACACACACAATGTTAGTTATGTCATGTTGTTGATACAGTTATTCTCTTTCATGTCCTTCTGATTTACTCTCTAGTGATTTAATAAATTGCTGAGAGTAGGATGTTAAAATCTCCAACTCTTATTATTAAATTTTTCATTTTTCCATTCAATTCTGTCACTTTTTAAATGAATTTTGAGGCTCTGTTATTTGTTATATTTTTCCTGATGTATTGACAATTTTATTATTATGAGATATTTTTCTTTGTCTCTAATATTTCTGATTTTGAAATCTATATTGCCTGATATTAACATACCCACTCCAGTTCTCTTATAAATGCTGTTTGCACACTATTTATACTTCTTGTACTTTTTCCAAACTTTTATTTTTAACCTGTTTGTGTTTTTAAATAATACAGTATTTTTCTTACAGACAACATACAATTGATTCCTGGCTTTTTAAATTCAGTCTGATAATCTCTGCTTTTTGATTGGTTTGTTAGGCCGTTTACATTTAATGTGTTTACTTTATGGTTGAATTTGCATTTACCACTTGCTATTTTTTCTTAATGTTTTCTGTTCTTCTTCAACTGTTTTTTGTGTATCGAATACTTTTTTTTAACCTGAGGATATATTCATTAATTTCAAAGAGAGAGAAAGGAGTGGGGAGAGACAGAGAGACAGACAGACAGACATCGATGTGAGAGAAACATTGATTGGTTGCTTCCCACATGTGCCCCGAATGGGAATGGAATCTGCAACCCTTTGGCACAGGGTTCGATGCTCAGGCCAACTGAGCCACCTGGTCAAGGTTAAATACATTTTTAAGAAGTATAATTTTGTTCATTTTAACCATGTTTGGAGGTTATTTTGCCTAAATTTTTGAAGAATAGTTTGCTGCATTTAGAATTGTTGGTTGACAATGTTTTTCTTTCAGATCTTTGAATATGCTATTCTACCGTCTTCCAGCCTCCACTGGTTCGGACAAGGAACCAGCCATTTTCATATTGATACTTCTTGTGTGTAACTAGTCACCTTTCCCCCTTCTTCCAAGATTTCTCTTTGTTTTCGCTCTTGAGAGTTAGCTAGACTTTGTGTCTAGGTGTGAATTTCTTTTTGTTTATTCCACCTAGAATTTTTTGTGCCTCTTGGGTGAGTAGATTAAAGGTTTTTATCAGATTTTGGAAATGTTATGCCACTATATCTTTAATGGTTATTTTCTGTTCCCTTATCCCTTCTTCCCTGGGACTCCCATTTTATGAATGTGGGCACAGTCGATGTCGTTCTGCAGGTATCTGAGGAGCTGTTCACTTATCTTCATTTTGTTTCCTCTCTCTTCTTCAGATTGGTCATTTCTACTGATTTATCCTCAAGTTCACTGATTCTTCTTCCATCCTGCATCTGACACTGTGTTCCTCTGGTGAGCTTTTCATTTCAGCTGTATTTTTCAACATCAGAATTTTTATTCGGTTATTCAAAAATATATACTTTCTGTGTCCTAATTGAGAATCTCTATTTGTTCATTCATTTATGTTACTCTTTTCTTTAATTCTTTAAGCCTTGTTTTCTTCAGTTCTTTAAACAGTTTTTTAGTTTTGTGAAATTAACTTTTTAAATTCATTTTATTGAATTTATTGGGTTGACACTGGTAAACATATTTATAGTAGCTGCTTTTAAGTCTTTGGTTGCTGACTCTAGTATTTGAAGACACTCAACCAATTTCCACTGACTGCTTTTTATATTGCATATGAGTTACACTTTATGGTTAGTGTGTCTGTCTTATACTTTTTTGTGTGTGTGTGAAAACAGGACATTCTGGATAATCTTTTTGAACAACTCTAGATTCTGATTCCCTGCCCGCCACCCAAGATTGTTGTTGTTGTTAAATTGTTTGTTTTGTAACTTACCATGACTAAATCTGTGAAACCTGCAGTATATGGATACTGATGTCTCAGCTCAGCTCTGTTTTGAGTATTCTTACTTTTATTAATACGCTTGGCCCTTTTTAAATTCAACATTGTGCTTTTATAGTGTAGTGATCAGTCAGTGATTTCATATAGCCTCAAGTTGGAACACCAAAGATTCCTGCTGTTCTTACCTTAAATGCACCAACTTTTTTAAAGGTATAAATACTTCTGACATTGTTATATGACTTTGTTTGTTTTCCAGAATGCTGAAGTGTTTTTTTTTTTTTTTTTCAGTTTTACCAAGATTCTTCACTGCTTTAGGGGGAGAAGTTTCACGGATCTCCCTATTCAGCCATTGCTGAAAGTCCTTTCTTCCACAGAAAAATCCTTGCTTGACCAGTTCGGTTGTAAAGTGGCTTTGCATACGCCAGACTCTCTTCTCCGAGTCCTTTCAGAAGTTCTTCAGAGAACGTTCAGCTGGGCCCCCCCCCACACACGACTTCCCCGATGTGGACTGTGCATTCTCTTCCTTCAGCTGCTTCTCCCCAACTGAGTTTGGTTTTCTGGTGGCCCACTGCACACCAACTCCCACAAATTCTTTTCAGTATCACGGTCCCACGATTCTTCCAGGTAGTCCTCTTTGATACAATCTAAAATCACTGCTGGCTTACTTTCTTTCCCATGTGGCCCACATATGGTCCTCAGGAAACATGTATTAATCCCTGTTCTAGCAAGCTCAGGGAGTGCCAGCCTTCTCAGTAAAGCAGCTACTCTCCTTTGATCCACCACAAAATTAATTCACCATCTGTCTGTTGCCCTCTTGATTTCTAGGCTGGAGTCTGACACTGTCCACACTCCCAACTTTGGGGAGAATTTAGTGAGGTCCTTGAGTCAGCACCCTTAAGCTGTTCTTACTGTGTGCATGAGAAGAAGGAATTTTGCTGCAGGTCTCTCAGAGAAATCCTCCTTGTAACATTCTTTCTCATCTTCCACACTTCTAATTCTTTTTATAGAATGGGGTTTTTTAGAAGCATGAAACCAGTTCCCAGATATTTCCTCTTGAAAATCTGCTTCTCGCTCTAAAACATTATTTTAGAATTTCTTATCTATTGTATCTTGCTGCCTCATTAAAAATTCCAATTCAGCATCCCATTACACTTGTGTTTATTTTTAGAGACTTCTCTGGTCCCCTTTAGACTAAACAATGTTTCTTAAAATTATGGGATGTTCATAGATGTTATGTGAAAAATGGGTCCTGTGAGGAAATAAATGTGCTAAGCAAAGTTAGGCAGATCTGTTCTGCTGTGAGCCTTCTCAGAACCTTTAATATGCTAATATTAATATGCACTGTGAGGGTAAAGGGGGTGTGTGTGTGTAGAGCACGCAGCTTTTATCAAACTCATTTGGCTACGAAGAACACTTTCCTTACTTTTTTGACCAGCCCTTTTAAGAGATTAGCATTCTACAGAACACATTTTGGAAATATTGGCAGAAAGTACCTATGGAAAGAGAAGGTACTTTCCTCCTCATCCAGAGTGCTCCCCTAAGGCAGGCAACATGTTATTTATTGCCTTTCACCTCCTCCTAACCACAGCAATTTTGAAAGTTTCATGCGCTGTTATTTCTTTTACCTGAATGTAGTAGCACTCGATTGCATAGTCCATGCACTGGACTGAGTTCCTTATTGATAGTAATCCCATTTTATTCATCTTTGCATTTCCAGGGCTTACCACAGTGTCCAGGACTTAGCAGGAATGAATGAAAAATAATATTAGAGGACAGTTTCTTTGCTGTTGCTGCTTCTTTCTTTTTTTAAAGAAAACTAACCCCCCCCCCCCAAAACCCTCCCAAAAACCTTTACATCGCATATGTGTAGCAATCAAACAAGTCTGCTGGGTGTTTATGAAACTCCCCAGTATATGAAAACCTGTGCTTATTAATATCTGCAGGAGGATTCATTAAGTGTGCAAATGTCCTGTGCTCTTTCCAAGGGCAACAAGCGTGGATTTTCTCTGTCTTTATATTGATGTGTGTGATTGTGTGCACATAGCTAAAGAGATGAGTTGCTGAGAACTTTGCAAAAAAAATGAATGGGATAAAACAGACTGTCATGTTACTGAGTGGTAATTAAGAACAGATTCCTAACATCACTTTACCATTTTAAAGAATTTTTCCTTTAAAAGGAAAAACCACCAAATGATGAAATGTGTCTTGCTTCTACTGAAGTCCCTTACCTTAGTCTTCCACAAGTCCCTACTCAGCTGCACGTACACATGTATGCCAGCCCAGACTCACACACACCTGAAGATTGTAAGGAGTCTCAAATTATTTTCAATGGAGAAAAGTGTGTGTGTGATTTACTCATCTTCACCCTCAATGTAGATCAGTTGGGAAGATTTCTTTCTCTGAAACATTTCAAAATAAAATTTCACCTTGAAGCTAACCGGGGCACTTGGCCCTAAGCATTATTTTTCAAAGGGTTTTGAGCTACTGGAAATGGGACTATAATGGGAGTTTGTATGCAGTCATGACTGTGCAAGAACTCCGGCTCCAGAAATAACATCAGCAGCTGTGGCTAATAGCGGGCACGTTCTTCCTCAGCCCGGGGACCTTAGGCTCTGATCACACATTGTCGGGGGGCGGGTGGTCAGGAAGGAATTCCACCCCCTTTCCCACCCACTCAAGCACTCTTCACACTGTGTGACATTCCATCCCACATCTGGCCAGGTGCAGGTCTTACTGCCCACCCCTGGGGGGTGGGGACATACCGGATTAGACACACACGTGGCCTGCCTTGCTGTGGGGGTAGAGGGCTGCCGCCACAATGTCCCAGGATTGTGTGTCTTGTGGTTAAACACTTACAGTTTGACGTAGATGAGGCAGCAGAGCCGACCCTCCAAGCTGCTGCAAACAACCTGAGAAGGCTTCTCAAAAACAAGTCCTGAGACTCGGAAGGAGATGGCCTTTATGGGGGCAATTTTCCAATTGCTGCCTATTTGGTGTGGTCATGTCTGAGCCAGGGGAGGTTTCTTAACTCCAGGCAATGATATTTATAGAGAACTGGACGCCAGGAACCTGGTGAATTGTACATGAAAGAGATACTCATTCTTACTATTAACTTAGTTAACAGGAGCTGTGTGTGTTGAGGGATGGACATTCGAAAGAGCAAAGAGTGGAAAAGGCATATGAGAAGAATGGTCATCTGTAAGGTACCAACATTCTGTAATTTAATTCTCACTTTGGCACCATGGGGTGGATCCTCCTATTAATCTGCTTTATTCAGAGAAGTCGAATGATGTTCTTGCTCAGCTGTAAGACCAAAGCTTAGATTAGAAACCAGGCATTTTGGAGGCTGTGTTCTGAGGCCTCTCCACTACACCACACCACAGCAAGGACCCAAGACATTTTCAAATATGTCATATCCTACTAATAGTTCCCTCTCAGGAAAAACTTGTGGTAGCTCTGGACTTTTTCTCTCTTTAGCTGTATCCTTGGGAGTTACTGTCAGACAACAGAGGTTCAGGAGGGCTGCTCTAAGCAACGGAAATCACATCTGTTATTATAAGTGAGAGAAGCAGGATCAGGCCCATGATCAAAACACTTCCTGGGTGAGATGTCTGTATTGAACTGGCTCCAGCTCACAACAAGCTGCTTCTGCCTTCGAGAAACTGACAGAACCCTTGATACAAAGTTTAGAACATCCTCAAGCAGAGCCTGGGGCCTGTATGTTGATCCTGACAGGCTAAGTAGTGAGATGAGAGACCTCACAATTCTGAATGTTCCCCTCCCCCCCCCTCAGTCTCAGAGGAACTCACTGATGCAGAGACTTTCAATCTGTGTTGACTCACTTGACCTTTTCAACCATCCTTTGGGATAGAACAATCTTCATCCCATGTTATTGGTGAGGAACCCTGTATTAGTCATGGTTGGCCAAAGAAACAGAACCAGCAGGGGGTGTGTATGTGTGTGTGTGTAGATAGATAGAGATTTGTTTCAAAGTATTGGCTCATGCAATTGTGGAGACTTGGTGAGTCCAAAACCTGAAGGGGTAGGGTGGCAGGCTGGTGACTGAGAAGACTTACAGGTCATGTCTGAAGACCATCCGCTGGCAGAATCCTGGAGGTCAGTCTTTGTTCTATGAAGGTCATCGACCGATGGGATGAGGCCCACCCACATTATAGAGGCTCACCAATTTAAATGTTAATCTCATCCAGAAAACACTCTCACAGAAACATCCAGAAAAATGTTTGACCAAATATCTGAACACCATATGAGCCAACTTAATACATCAAATGAACAATCACAAACACTAAGCTTCAGAAAGTTTCCTCCCATGTGGAGGTTGCACAGTGAGAGACAAAACTGGCGATTTAACAAGAGTTCTCTTCATCATCTTCTATGGCCTGTGTTAGTAAAACAGGGACAATACATTATTCATGGAGACCCTCATACTGATTAGATGGCATACCATGGGATTCTTTCTCATCTGCTCTTCAGAGGGTCTTCACTGAGTGCTCCCAAGGTCTGTGATGTCCGGGAGCTGTACTCCTGGGCAATGAGTAAGGAGGGACCTTTGTGAAGCTACTTCTCTCCATGAATAGGCTGTGCCTTGAATGTACATGGTTAGCTTTGGAAGCCAGGACAAGCTTGGTGAACTAGTTGAGGACCCCTCAGTGCACAGGTTCAATTTTCCAGATGAGCAGTGTGCTGCACACAGTCTATGTCCAGGAAATATTCCTGGAACATGCAGGTGACTGACAGGTGAAGAAAGATGTAGAATAGGAGATGCCCCCACCCCTACATTAGGGTTCGGTGTGTGATAGAGTTGGCATAAGGAGGTGAATCAGGTGATCTTAGAAAGACTCCATCTACTTCATGAACCCTTTAGGGCTCACCAGCTTCAAAAACGGCCTCTTAGCACTGAGGCCCACACATTTAATGAGCTTTGCCTACCCCTCTCTCCAACAGAAACTGAGTAAGCTCACCTGCGCAGGGGTGGAGACTCCCCTCCTTCAGCCCCAGATGATTCTGTGGTACAGCCGCACTTCCGTTCTTGTCTTTCTCGTGCTCCCCACCCACCACCTCTAGGTCTCACTCCTGTCTCGCCTCAACTTTAAATCCTCCCTTTCTCTCACTTTGCCTGGAATGAATTAACGAGGACACTATAAGGAGTTAATTCTACAAGGAGGTAATGAGGATATTCTCATTACGCCAGCCTCTTCAGTTCTATTTGGTCTGCTGCTGATGATTGTTCTTAATTCCACTTCATTTCCTTGTGACAGGGACAAGTAGGTTGGCTTGTGGTGTGACTTCTAAGGGAGGGTGGTCACACCATAGATCCTGGTACTAAAAATTAGTCAGTCATAAAAACTCTCTTATGCTAAAAAACTTGCTGCATCCTTTTATTTTTCAAAAATAGTTAAAAATAGATCCCATATATTTAATACTTGCCACCCGCTGGGCAATGTCGACAACAGCTGGAAAAGTGGGATTACATTTGAGAGGAAAGTGGTGGTTAGAATATAGATTTGGGCATAGAGACAATGGTTGACTTCCCCAGACGGTTTTTATGCCAATGGTGGAATTCTCGAGAACTGAATGAATTCACAAAAGGAGAGTCAGCGACACTCAGGATGACTGCCCCTGACAGGTGCCAGGAGAGCATTCCTATCCAGGTAGGAAAAGAGGAATCAGGAGGGAGACCGCACAAGGGAAGCAGTAGTGATAGGAAGATACCCTTGAGGGGGAATCCTTCAGGAAAGGAATGGTTTAAGCATTCCAAAGGGTGAGAATGAAGAGTGACGAGACTGGATTCATCTGAAAGACCAGTAACCTTAGAAAGAGTAAGTGCAGGGATTCAAGGTAGAATGTCAAAGGGTAGCTGCAAGGAGAGGGGGATCCAAGAAGACAGTGAACTGAACTCAGTTCCCAAACAGACTGCAGCACTTTGCACTTCCAGAATTTACTTGCAATCTGCTTCATCATGGTTAGTTAAGTAGAATTCACACAAATTTAGGGGAATAAGTGCTCTTCGTTGGCCTTTTTTTTTTGCTGTGTTATTAAAGATGTTGAAGAAAATATATAAGGTTGGAATCAGAGGAACTAGGTTGGGGTCCTCTGATTGTGATGTGGAGCAGAACATTGATGAGATGTGGCATATGCAATTCTCCCAAAGTTGTGAGGTTCAGAGAAGACATATGTGAATAATCTTCAACAACTATGAAGAATTATGCCCATGCAAGGCATATAAAATATCATTGCAACACACCTATAAGATAATGCTCAGGAATTATCCCAATTTATATTTTGGTGAATTTATGGAAGTGTATCGGGTAAGATTATATTTGGCTGTAAACAATAGAAGACTCAACTAAACACATAGGAGTTTATTTTTCTCACTTAACAAGAAGTCAGAGGAAGGTACAGCCACTAACAGATGTCACCTAGGACCTCAGCTTTTACTTTCTTTTATAAAAAGATTATTTATTTATTTTTAGAGAGAGGGGAAGGGAAGGAGAAAGAGAGAGAGAGAAATATCAGTATGTGGTTTCTTGCATGCCCTCTACTGGGGACCTGGCCCACAACCCAGGCATGTGCCCTAACTGGGAATCGAACCCACAACCCTTTGGTTCACAGTCTGGTGCTCCATCCACTGAGCCACACCAGCCAGGACATCACCTCAGCTTTCTCTACCTTCTTGTTCTACCATCCTTAAGTGAGTGGCTTTTATTCTCAAGGCTGCAAGATCTCTGCTGAATCTCCAGGCATCATATCCATGTTCTAAGAGAGAAGAAATGGAGGAAGAATGAATAAGGAATGTTAAGGTGTTGAAGGGGACGCCATCTAAATCTGACTTTTTCTTAAAGAGTTTTGTGGCAGCTGACTCCTGCCTTTTGCATGACAACCGTGTCTGGCCAGAACTGGGTTTTATAGCTATCCCCAGTTACAAGGGAGTCTGGGATGGTAAATATTGTAGACTTGCAGATTTTTACTTGAGGAAGGCAAGGAAGAAGGCTTTTGGAAGCCAGTTTGCAATGTCTACTACAGAGCAGAACTTACCTTGCCAATGGAACTCTGATATGAGGGAGGGGAAAGATGTGGCAATGGGTATAAAGCTCAGGAGGGCAACCTGACAGTGACCAGAAAGCAGGGCTCTGGGCCCTCTGTGACTTGGATTAAAACATCTTGGCTGTCCCCCACAAGAGGCCCAGTCCCCAAGACTTGGCCCCTTCTGGCAATCAGCCCTAACCAGCTGCTGCCAAAGGGGTAAACACATTCCAAGTCCTTGAGTCCCTGCTGCATTGTAACTGTGGTTAAGCACACATACACACACACACACACACAACACATACACCCCATCTGGGCTAATGGAAAGTTCACTAGAGTTGTGATGGCTTAGTGATGATTTGCAGTTATCTGGGCTCCTTCTATTAATGGAGAGTTGAATACCTACACACTTATGTTATCTAACTGTACAGGCGATTTGCATCTCTTGTGTATCATTTTTATATTCATTCTCCAATTCTTGGGAACCATAAAGGACAAAGCATTTACATCCTCTTTTTCTCTAGTCTGGAAGGAGGGCTCTTAAACCAAGCTGTTTCCCTAAGATGCTTCATCTTGATAGAGAAACAGAAAAAAAACATCAAGAATCTATACCTGAACACCCATAAAACTCCACATGGGTCATCGCCCAGTGTGGGTGCCGGCTGCTCACACACTCCTGGGGTTGTGAGGGAAACAGAACATAAAACACTCACCCTGAGGATGGTGCCAACCATGGGGCAGACAGTTGCTCTTGACCAAGGCAATTTCCAGTCCAGTCCAGAAGATGGATCACAACAACATTTAAGAAAAAAAAATTAAAAACAATCTTTAAAAGTATGAATAAGAGCTATTGTAAACTGTTCAAACTCTGTATATAAGCAGTGAAGTAAGATGAATTGACTGGCACTGAGTTGGAAAAGCTATACAGAGGCAGGGAGTGTGGAACATAATTTTATAAAAATAAACTTTTTAACATACACACTCCCAAAGAAGAAATGGAAAAGTTGTTAGGGTGTGGACTAGGGCTTCTAATTAGCTGTTCTGTTCTGCCTGATTTATCTCCTTTCTTGCCCTAGCACCTTCCTGGGACTTACTGTCCTTCAACGGGACCCTTTGAGGATGGAGAGGGCATTCCCTCCACACCTGAACCCGCCGCCGGCTCAGACTAGGTCTTTGCGCCTGATGCCCACAGGAGGAGCGAGCAGGAACCTACTGCCCAGGTCGCCGCTGTTGCCTCCTTGACCCTTACATGTTTCCAAAACAGAGGGAGCCCTGAGAAGGCTCCTTGCCAAAGTAGGAAACAGCTACCCTCATTGTCTGCCTCGCCCCTGCCGGCTGCCCTCTCCCTCCCTCCCTCCCCCCCCTCCTTTCTGTCTGAAAGTGTGAAAATTACAAATCCCAAGGAACTGCAATCAGAACTCTACCTAGGGAAAATTCAGAGTATCCTGGCCATAAATATCCCGCTCCAAGACGCCTGACGTCAGAGCGGGGCGGGCAGGGGAGCGAGGCCGGCCGGGAGGGGCGGCGGCGGTGGATTCTCTGAATGCAGCGGAGTCCGGAGAGAGAAGCGGAGCGCGGCCGCGAGCGCGCGGCCGGGTTCGGGCAGCAGGGAGCGGCGCCCGCCATGGGGGCCTCGGAGTAAGTGCGGCCGCCCGGCCTGCTGGGTTTCGCGTCTGTCCGTGGGCTGGGGGTCGGGCTGAGGGAGCTTTCTGCCGCGCTGCTCCACTTTTCTTCCTCTACTTTATCCACAGTGTTAAAAGCGGATGGGAAAGGCAAAGGCTCCACAGGCTGCCTGTTTTGTTTCTCCAAAGTGTTTGCAGGAGCCACGGACCCCTGAGTGGGCTCCCAGGGCCTGCGTGCGCGTCTGTGCATGTGTGTGTGTGTGTGTAGTGTCTGTCGTTGTGAGCACATCTGGACACAGAAAATGTCTTTGGAAAACTTTAAAAAATGTTTTTTCGTTGCTTTGAAATCCGATTCCTTGTTGTCACAAGTGGACAAACATAGCCGGTACCCCCCACACTGACAACTTTTTTGGCGGTGTCTTGTCCTGTTTGTGCCTTCATGCGGATGATTTAACTCTTCGCAAGCCCCGCTCCCACTTGCAAGCCTGGCCCCTGGCCAGCAGGCAGGGGAGGGGAAGCCGAAGTCTCAGCAGCAGTGCTCAGTGGGACTTTGAGCAAAGAAAGGAGCGTCTGAGGAAAGGAGTCCTGACTCTGGGCACCTTGGCACCTGTGGCTGCTACTGAACCTCCTGCCTTGGCCCTGACATCACCAGGCCATGGGACTTTGACTTAACTGGGACGGAGGGATCTGGTCAGGAGGCAGGTAATCTAAGGAAGATAGGAAGAGGAGGACTGGTGGTGGCAGGGACACTGTGGCTCTGTGTCCAGTCCTGCCCCAGGAGTGGGAGGAATGTGTCTGCCACATGTGCCCACTGTGGGGGACATGCCAGAATCTATGGAAGCACTGCGGTGCCCCAAACAAGATGCAAGCTCATAACATAAAGAGACATGTCTGAGCTGTGGCGTGGAGGAAGGGGGGTGGTGGGGGAGAGGGAGAGAGATTTTTATCAAAATTGAACACAGATTGCTGAGGTCTGGGCTTGATTTAACTCTTCTCTCTCTGCTTTGGCCACTTTTGCACAGTTCTATGGAGGATTTGCAGAGTTCCTGGGAAGGTGGGAAGGAAAATCACGCCTCTCTAGGAAAGAGGCCCTGGAGGTTTTCCTTGAAGCCGACATGGGAATGAAAGCAACTTCCCATCTTTGAAAAGTTTAAAGTTTCAAGTCTTGTGTCCCCCACCCCCACCCCTGCCCCATCTGAGTTTGGTGTCAGCTTCTTGGATTTCTCTGAAAAGCCAGCTGGTTGATGGAGGAAATGGATTTTCCCTAGGACGAAGAGGGGCACTTGTGTTCTCCTGAGAGTGGGAGGAGAGGGGGCGCTGGCTCGGTGGACCCAGCAGCCCTGGATTGCCCAATGCATGGCGCTGGATGTCAATAGCTGGGTTCAACAAACCAGTGACCACAAAGAGAGCCCTTTCAGCTTTGCCCTAGCCCGGTCTCTGGTTTTGTATTTTGCAATAGAGCCAACCTACAATGTTTGGATGGGAGGAAGATTACTGGACTCTCCCTGTGCCCTAGAAAAATGAGAATGAAGGGACAGAGAGGGAATTGGACCCACAGGAAGTTGGAGATTTGGGAAAGATTTTAGAAATTATACAAATTGACCCCTAGGGAAACACTGTAATAGACTGAGCAGACAGCAATGTCAAAAATAGACTTGTTTAACGTAAGGAGTGCATCTTCAACCTAAGTGTGATGAAGAAGGAAATAAGTCACTTTGAGAGCAGTGTAAAATAGTGTGTAAGCGGGGTAGCTGGGTTCCTGTGAGATGAACGTGCAAGCACATGCTTACACATCTGCAACTTTGTGGTGGCCGTGGCCTTCGGGCATGGACACATAAACAGCCCGTTTCTCATCTGTGCTGGGAGCTGCATTCCTTCCTTAAAAACAAAACAAAATAAAAACCAAAATACAACTGTGCTATTATGTCTTGCTGCCTGGTAAGTTGCACGCTCTGGTGTATAACTCCTAGCCGTGTTTTCAGCGCTTTTCCTCCAGCTCCTGTGATGCTGAGGGCATACTCGTGCCCCCCTCAGGACAAAAAGAGGAGAGAAACCTCCCCTGGGTGCTAGAACTGAGAAGAGAGTCAGGCGTTCAGAAAAGAGGGAGGATGTGAGGGCAGGACCAATATGAAGGCCTGTGATTGCCTATTCTTTGGGTAAGTGTGGGTGAGGTTGAGACTACCACTTTCTGTGAGAACTTGCTTTCTCCCCAGTCTTTCTTCCCAACCTCTGCCCCCCAGTGATTTGGACACTGAACAAGTTAAACTCTCTCCCTCACTGAGGAGCGGTGGGCCCTGGGGGGAGAGGGGAAGCCTGAGTGCCTGTAGTCAGGAGGGTGCAAAGATAACCAAAGAGGCATGAGCTTGCTTCTTTGATTTCAGTGGAGCCAATGGAAGGACCAGTTTGAATGTTCCCACTCATTCCCACTTTACAAACAGAATGCTGAACATCTAGGGACAGAGGGGCCCATTGGAGGTGGACACCCAGAAATACCCTTGTCCCAGCACAGGGCTCTTCAGGGAGAGACCTGGGCTTTTAGTCTTTCATCATGTGGGTTTCTCCTGATGGTCAGTAGAATCATGACCCCTCTGGGTTTGCTCTGGGAGACATTTCACCAACTTGAGACCTGGACAAATTCCTAGACCACTGACGCTTGGGCTGATAGTGAAGCCTTCTCAGTGTCCCTTCTATCAGCTCAAGATCTGGCCAGCTCTCCAATCCTCTCTGAGATCAGAATACTTAGGATGCATTCATTCTCAGGCTCTCCTGAAGGTCCAAAGGGCAAACACACCTGGCAGAAAAACAACTTGGACTTTGTCTTCGGCTTTGATAGCAAACAGCCCTCTGGATCTCCATGGCCAGAGTGTCTGTGTTCAGGGATCTTGTGCCCTTTAGGTCTGGACTACAAATGTAGCCTGGTGCAAGGATAGAACATGGCTTCGGAGCACTGCCTGGGACAGGATTAGTCACCTGGGAGACCTTACTTACTCCTGTGAGCTTTAGCATCCTCTGTGAAACCATACTGAGGATAATACTTACTACACAAGGTTATTACTAAAATGGCATTTATGCAAAAGAACAAAAACAGAGCTAGCAATGTTGTAGACCTTTGATAAAGGGACTATCATAATTTCATTTTGCAGTTTTCAGCCATTGAGCCTGTGTTGTTTAGAAAGGACCTCCCACCCAAATCTGGCTACAAGTTTTCTGTTATTGAAAGCAAGGGGGTGGAGTTTCCAGGACTCAGGTCATACCTTTACTTGTTCTTTCTGGAAAAGGTGGCTGACAGGAATTATCCACGAGCATGCCTGACCCATTACCCTAAGGGGTGGGAGACGGAGCCAGGCATCCTGGATATCTGTTCTGGAACCAACTCCTGTGTGAGCTTTCTCTAGAGGTGGCAGGGCAACAGAACAGGTTGTTCGTGTATGGTGTGGGTGGAGAGGTGGCAAAGTGGAGGTGGGGCAGCAAGATGAAGAACCATTTTTTTTTTTACTTTTAACCTTTTTCTTTTTTAACTTTATTTTTAATTACACTTTACCTTCAATATTGTTTTGTATTAATTTCATATGTACAGCATAGTGGTTAGATAATCATATACTTTACAAAGTGTTCCTTCCAAATAAATCAGCAGCAGATTAGAGGAGGCAGAAAATGCAATCAGTGATTTAGAAGACAAGATAGTGGAAAACACCCAATCAGGGCAGCAAAAAGGAAAAAAGAATTTAAGAAAATGGGATGGAAGGACCAGCTGAGTCTTGAAGATTGAGCCCGAGGTCAGGTTTGTTAGACAAACTGCGCCTGCAGGAGCCAAGGTCGGAGGAAGGGGAGATTCTGATGGGTTGTAAAGAATGGAAGCGTCAGGCGTCTGTAAACTGCCCCGGTGGGTGTGGGGCAGGGGAGCGGCCAGTCCGAGGACAGATGGAGTGTCTGATGCTGGAGGGAGCAGCTGCAGGTTCTCTGGCCCATCTCAGAGCTTCTAAGTTATCCTTCAAGTTGACATTTAAAACTTTAAGGATCACATTTGTTTCTGTTTTGCTCAAGCGCTCTCTTTAACGATGGCCTGGGATGACTTTTCAGCTTTTAAGAGGCTCAGCCACTGGCCAACGTCTCTTGAGATGGCCCAGATTGGGGGTCAGTGAATTCCTCAGCCCTGGCAATATCTATTTCTCCAATTCTCTCCTCACATTTTTTGGGGTCTGTTTGTTTTTTTGTTGTTGTTGTTGTTTCATTATGAGGTTTTAAAACTGCACCGTCAAGATGCTGTTTAGGGAGGAAATGCCTTTTCTTTTTTGGACATGTGTATCATGCTTGTGCTGTGCAAGGCTTTTCAGACTGTGGATATTAGCAGGTGTTGTGGGATTCTTCCTGGGGCTACTCCTCCCCCACCCCCCACCCCCCCCCAAAGAAAGAACAGAAGAAATCTGGGAAAAATAAACTTTAGGCAGTTTATGTCTGGCCAGAGTGGGGCTGAATGACTCGTAGGATGCCTTCTGGTTCCATGGAGAAAGCTTCAGAACCAAGTGGACCCAGGTGTGAGTTCTGGCTCCAGGAGGTCACAAGCTGTTTAACCTCTTTGATTCTTCTTCATCTACTAAATGAGAACAGTGACTATTCTCATATCCCAGGGTTGTTTTTGAAGACGCAATGAGATAATATATGAGAAGGACCTGGCAAACTGCTCAGTGCTCAGAAAAATGTTCATGCTGTTTTCCCTCTCTAGAGCTAAGCTCATGAAAGTGCATGTGTTTGGATATTTGTTCATGAGAGAAAATAAATAAATTGCTTATTCAAGGCTTAACATCACTGTTCAAAGATCAGTTATCTTAGTCTGGAAATGGAGACCTTTCATGCAAAACTGGGGCACAGATGAGCACTCCCCATGCCCATGAAGCCCCATGTGACATCCTATGGACTAAAGGAAAGGCCACCAGCTCACTCACCAATGAACCTGGGCTCTTAATGAGCTGTCTCCATTCAGTTTGTTTTAGAAGTCCCAAACACTGCCTTGGCTCAAAGAGTCAAAGTCAAAACTGGGAAGAGAAATCACTGAGTCAGTCCCTAACATTAAAACCTAATAACAATGGCAGAATGACAACAACACCTTACATTTGTATAACATGTTACAGTTTGAAAAGCACGTGGCCTCACTTCATCATCTTAACAACCTTATGAGATGGTATTATTCACATTCTATGGTTCTTACTCTGTGGGCTAAAAGACTTACACTAATTTACAAAGTAGGTAAGCGGAAGTAACAGGAATGAAGGAGGATCCAAGTAGTGGGTTGCCGCCCTGGCTGCACGTTAGAATCAGCTGGGGAGCTTATAAAAGTATCAGTACCTGGGCTCACCCCAGACCAATGAAATTACGATCTCTGGGAAGTAGAGCCCAGTCATTGAGAGTTCTACAAGCTCCCAGGTGATCTGAAGTCTAAGATGGGAGCCATGGGTCTGAGGGAAGAATGAAGAATATTATACCAAGGGTAGGACTCAGGATATCAGGTATAGGTAAGACAAATAGGCAGGACTATGCTACGATTTAAGTAAGCTCCATAGGGGTAGGGACTTGCATTCTTTCTATATTCTCAGAACCTAGAATAGTGTCAGTCACAAGGTAGATACTCAATAAACACTGGCTGAATGAGTGAATAGACACATTGCTATAGATTAGGAGCCAACGATCTCAACAGTCAAATCCAACCTGTCACCTTGTTATATAAATAAAGTTTTATTGGAATACAGCCATGTCATTTGTTTGTGTTGCCAAGGGCTGCTTTCACGCTAACAGGGCCTAGTTGAGTGTTGTAATAAGGACTATAGTTCACAGTGCTCAAAATATTTATTGTCTGGCCCTTTAACAGAAAAAGTTTGGTGGCTTCTGTCCTAGATCTCAGACAGGAATGGAACAAGTACACCTTGGCAAAAGTCACTACAGCACAGTGGTCAAGAATATGGGTCCTAGAATGCCACAAACCTGTGTTTGAATCCTGGCTCTGCCACTTAACTGTTGTAAGACATTGTGTATTATTTCACCTCTCTGAGTCTCAGTTTCCTCATCTGAAAACAGGGATGATAGTGAATAATATCACCCTCTCTGGGTGGTTGTGAGAATTGGCAGCCCTTGACCTAGAGTAATCCCTCAGCAACCTTTAGCTCTTACTATGGTGGTTGTTGCTGCAGTTACTTGCAGTTAAACAAGTAGAACAGAAATGAACTAGATTGAAGTCAAAATCTAAATCCAGTGTCATGGACAGAATAAGGGGAAAATAATCAGTCTGTAAGCTGGTGTGACGAAGAAAAACCGACGTGAGGTTTCTGAGGTGAAGGGTGTCCCCCAAGACAACACAGATCAGGCTCCCGATGTGTGAGTGAGCTTCTCCTGTACAGCTCGTTGCTGTGTCAACCAGCAATCCTGTCACTCCTCGAGGGTTAACTTAGATTTTATTACAATGAATCTAGTCACAAGCATGCCCCACCTCTATACCTTGTTCATAGTTCTTTCTACCTGAAAGACCCCTCCTGATCTTTATCTTCCTGGTCTGCTTTTCCTGCCAGGCGTACTCAGGTGTCCCCTTTTCTCCCAAACTCCCTTTGCAAGGCTCCCCCCCCCCGCCCAGTCACTCTTTTCTTGTCACTCTCATGAGCTTGACACACAGCTCTGTCATAACATTCAACACACCGCATTACAGTCTCCACCTCGCTTTCTGCATGTTTGGAGCTCATAAAAGTCAAATTACATTGTTGAGCCCACACCTGATAGCCAAGTTGGCTATCAGTTCAATTAACCCCTGATTCAATGCAATGCTACCCAAGTTAACTCTTGAGGAAAGAGTAGTACTTGCCCAGGTGTTGATGGGATTGCAAGAGAGAATTCCCATAGCCAACCAGATTGAGAAGAGCTACCCAGTTTAAAGATATATATGGGCCCTTTGTGCCCTCATCCTTCCACTCTATGGTGGCTCCTTCCCTCTGGGACAACCCTCGTAGGGTGCAGTCGGGGACAAAGAAGGATGCAAGATGCTTAAAACCAAGTCTTTGGCAGCCGATGTGCTAAAAGTTGGGTTCTGGCCTCCCTGGGCTTTCATGTATATGTGCCAGGATAACGGGGAGTTAGCTTGCTATGGTCAGCTCTCATTAACACAGTAATAGGGAGAAGCATGGTCATGGATAATAACAACTAGTCTGTTATTCACAGCAATGCCATTTGACTACAGAATGGATTGCATGCTTTTTATAGATTTTAGTGGCAGATTTTTTTTGGTGGCAGATATATATTGTGTGTAGAATAATAGTAAAATGAAGTCTCTTCTAAGGGTTAAGGGGGAGGTACAGAAAAATGTTGGCCTTGAATTACATATTCCTCCCCTTTTTTTTTATCCTCACCCAAGGCCATGCTTATTCATTGTAGAGAAGGGGGAAGGGAGAGAGAAAGAGAAAGGAAAGGAAACGTCGATGGAGAGAGACATCAATGGGTTGCCTCTCCTGCCTGCCCCGCCTGGCGACCAAACCTGCAACCTAGGCATGTGCCTTGACAGGATCAAATCTGCAGCCTTCCGATATACAGGATGACACTCCAGCCAACTGAGCCACACCAACTATGGCAATTCAATATACCTTTTGTTCAACCCCAAAGGGACAATTAGGAACTGGCTCCTAAGAGGGGGTTATCTGGAGAGAGAATGAAATAATATGTTTATATGTCTCCATTATATATTTGGTACTGTGCCAATCATTCAATAATATGTATTCTTTTTTTTTAATGATTGTTCAAGTACAGTTTTCTCCCCTTTACTCCCAATCAAGCCCACCCACCCCCCTCCCCTCTTCCCTCCCATTACCACCCTCCCCCTAGTTTTTATCCATGTGTCTTTTAACTTTGTTCCTGTAAACCCTTCCCCTTTTCCCCTGAAATTCCCTCTTCTCTCTCCTCTGGTCACTTTCTGCCTGTCTGCTAATGCAGTGTCTTTGACTATATTTTGCTTGCTTCTTTGTTTTGTTGTTTAGGTTCCTGTTAAAGGTGAAATCATATGGTATTTATCTTTCACTGCCTGGCTTATTTCACTTAGCATAATGCTTTCCAGTTGCATCCATGATGTTGCAAAGGGTAGGAGCTTCTTCTTTCTTTGTGCTGCATAGAATTCCATTGTGTAAATGTACCATAGTTTTTTGATCCACTCATTTACTGATGGACATCTAGGTTGCTTCCAGCACTTAGCTATTGTAAATTGTGCTGCTATGAACATTGGGGTGCAAAGATTCCTTTGGATTGGTGTTTTATTCTTTATTTAATTTTTCCAAATTACGAAAGTAATTCTTTCTTGTTTAAACGTGTGAATCAATATTTTTCAGAGATACAAAAAAACAAGTGGAAAATGAAAACATCTCTATCCCCATCCACACCCTGGTAATTAATGTAAATAACCTAGAATTTATTTTCTTCCATATCTTTCCCTTTGTTCATACAAATACCTACAGGTGTGGGTGCAGGTAGAGCAGGATCTTGTTTGTGTTTCACTGAAATTGAATCTAACTGTACACACTTTTCTTCCCCTTGACTGTATGTCAGGGTCATCTCTACAATGAATCAGTCTCTTTTGTTCTGATTTCTTTATACCTACACACAGCTGTATATATTTGAGATTATGCCATTCTGGCAGGGGTGTTTATTTTTCCATCTTCCGTCAAATATTAAATGTGGTTTCATCCTGGCTGATCACCAGCTTGAGTCCCTGAGCCTGACACACCAAGCATCTGTCACCCCGGGGAGGCTTCACTTTGTGACTCCGGCTGAGTGAGTGGTGTATCAGGACTGCTGACCATCATGGGGTATGACTACATGTTTGTGGTCCTCATTTGTCCTCTAGGGAAGCTACTGACCATCATGTCCTATGGCTCCCCCCACCCCCTTCATCAGATTTAGCCTTCCCTCCTTGGGTCTCCTCATCACTGACGAAGCAGGAAATGCAGCAGGAAACATCAGAGACTGTACGTTACGTTAGAGAACAGTTCTAGTGGAGCAAATTGAGCAGTATGGTATAATGGGCAGGTGTGTGGACTCTACACTCTGATTGCCTAGGAATCCAAAGTTTGCATAGTGAACACTGGGCTGTGCCACCCAGACCCCTGTTCAGGCAGTGCTGGCAGTGGGCAGCCCACTCTGGAGTCGCCTCAGCTCAGGAGTTGCCTTGACCATAGTCACCCCTCCCTCCACACGTCCCCTCCTGGGTTGCCTGCACCCAGTGATGGGTGAGAGTGGTGAAGGTCTGGCCCATTGGTCCCCATAAGGGAAAATTCTAAAGGGTCTCCCAGTTTCAGGGCTTCCCATGGGGTTGGCGGAGGCCGTCACTGAGACTGAACTGAATGCAGCTGCACTTCTCCCTCTACCCAGTGCTGCCTCTCGCCATCCCCTCTCCCCTGGGTAGTAAATTCCGAGAGCCCTTCCTAACCCCCTGCCTGCTCCAGACATTGTGCTATTTTATATGAAGTTGTTTTGGAGGTGTCCATTATTATTGGTGGCCCTGTTAAAATATGTAAAAGTGTACCTTTTTTCTTGTGCTCTATTTTGTTTTTTCTAGGTGAGACCCAATGGATTTCTCTACAAAGAGGATTGTGTCATAAATAGGCAGACTGAGCACATGTTTTGATTATTGACAAAGTTGCATGTGCCCCTGCCCCTGTCTCCACTCCTCATGCTAGGCAGAGGGTGTGTGCATTTCTGGGTAGAAGCACAACCAGATGGCTCTGCTGCCATCCTAGAGACGGGGGACTGGACAAGTTGACCTTTGGGACTTTCTACATTACTGGTGTATGTGTAATATAAAGGGGGTGGTCTCAGAGGACACTACGGGCCCCCTGGGAGCTTCCTTCCTACCCACACAGGTATCCACATCATTCCTGCAAGAGTCTGTGCCAGATCTGATTTGTCTTTGTGGGTGTTTGTTTCTTACTCATTTGTCCCAAGCATGGGCTGTCTTTGGCTCCGTGAGTGAAACATTCCGCCCTTTGGATTAAGTACACTGATGGCCCTTCCCAAGTGCCAAAGCAAAGCTTGCCTGTGTGATGGATGCTCATTGTGCCAGACTCAGGGACCTAGACTCACAGTTCATCGTTGACCACAGTCACGGGGGTCGGTGTCAACACTCCCCCCGCCTTATTTCCTCCCAGATGCCACACCCCCCAGCCTCAAGGTCCCCTTACTAGGCAGCCAGGAAAGGGTGATGCTGGGTCAGTGGGGAGATCCGTCAATATTTCCACAGTGCCAGAGGCAGCTTTGAAGTGAGTTTGAAACAAATTCAGGGTTTCTGTGGCCTGTGGGTAGTAGAAGGGCCAAGCCATTTTAACTCTTCTCTTCTTTTTGAATCTCTATCAGCTGGGCTGGCAGCTGCCCAGAGGTAGAGTTAGGAACCTCCTCTGCCTTTCCAAGACACACTGTTGTGATTTACCATCACTATTGTCCTGAACAGAGGTATGCTACTGAAGTCTGTGGCTGCCTAAATGGAAGCTGGGGCTGACAGAGCTGAGAAACAAACCAGTTTTCTGAATATAAGACTGTGGTTCAGAGCACAGGCCCTGGGTTCAGAGTCTGGCTTCACTTATTGCTAGCTGGGTGACCTTGCATGAGTTGCTTCATGTCTCTCTGCCTTAGTATCCTCATCTGCAAAATGGGTTGTTGTGAAGATCAAGTTGATGCCTGACTTGATAAAAAAAAAAAAAAAAACAGGGTGGGGGGAAGCACCTGAGACCATGGCTGGCACCTAGTAAGCGCTAAGGAGTGGTAGTGATGATGATGAGGGTGGTGGAGTTGAGGATGGAGATGATGATGGAGAGCAGGGACTAAGTCTCATCAGCTCTGGTTCCTTAGTATCCTGCACAGTTCCAGGCACAGACTGGGGATAAATGAACATTTATCATGTCAAATATCCCATGGCTTTTTGCTAAGTGTCTACTGCCTACGTAGTCTGCTCAACTCTCTACCAAAAAAAAATATGTTTTCCATTTAACATTTTATTTTAACTTTTTATTGAAGTTTGACACAGTTCAGAAAAATACAGTTTGTAAGTATATAGCTCAATGGATTTTCACAAACTGAACACATCTGTATAACCAGCATCTGGATCAAGAAACAGAACATTCCAAAGCCCCTCACTTCCCCTGCCCAGAGAAGGCGCTCATGTGTCTCTGGCTACTACCCTCCCATGAACTTGAAACCTAACTCCATAGATTAGTTTTGCCTATTCTTGAACTTCACATAAATGGAATCATACAGTACATATTTGTTTGTGTCTGGTTTGGTCTGCTTGTTGTTGTGTAGATCATTTATTCTCATGGTTGTGTAGTATTCCATTATGTGACTATACATACTTTATTTACCCTTCTGTGGATGGGTGTTTTGGTGGTTAGGCACTGTCTTGCTATGAGCACTTGTGCACTTGTCCTTGGGTGAATATTTGGATGTGTTGTGCCAGCATGTTCCTGGGCATAGGAATGCCTGTGCTCAGCTATAGGAGGAGGTACTGACAAACAGTTTTACACAGTGGTTGTACCATGTTTTCCATTTTCTGTGAAGATGAAGGAGTTCCAACTTTGGAGTGCAGGTGCTTGAGGCTCAGTGATACACTGGTGTTCCCAAGATGTTCATACCCCCATGCTCTTCGTATCTGAGAGTTCACATGTTCTAGAAAGCCTTCTGGGGTAGGTATGTCCTGAATACCAGGCACTGTGCTAAATCCTCACAACCATACCATGAGATGGGATGGGTATTATCATCTTACAGACAAGGAAACTGAGTTTCAGAGAGGCTGAGTGACTTGCCTAAGATCATACAGGAAGAAACTTTCAGAGTTGGAATATAGAACAGATATGCTTGAATTTGAAGCTCCTGCATTTTGGGATCTGTTGGTGAATAGTTTTGGCTTCAGTGCTAACACTGGATAGAAACACAGACACAGATGTGGGGGCTGTTACCCTAGAACCGGTGCCAGTTTTGGGGTGGTGGCTGTGAGGAGATGCTCTGTAAAAAGGGGCAACTCGATGACCTTGAGAAGTCAAATTGTTGTCCTGCCCTGGGGCTGTTGGAGAGACTCATAAATTTCCTGGAAGGCAAGGGTGACCATATAATTTACTGTCTAAACCAGGACTCTTTCAAGAGTGAAAGGGGCACAAATCGGACTGGACCCTGGGAAAGCAGGCATGACTTGGCACTGTCCCAGGGCAACTGGGACATATGCTCACCCCCTGCAAGTCTGAGTGGGCATCGCTCTCCTGGTCAGTGGGGCCATCCAGGTTCTTTTTTAACTCTTTCACAGCACTGTCTGTCAGGAATTTGCCCTCATGTGATGTACTTCTAGTCTTCTTTGTTTATGTTAAAATGGGGTCTGGCTTTCTTCTTCTCTCCACAGCATTCCGTGCTCAAATGTGGCCCTGACAAGGTGAGCTTCCTTCCGTAGATCCAGTTACCACTGACATGCTCGTGGCAACAGAGGAGAAGCCCTGAGGAGGCTAGGGCTGTGCCTTAGTCTCTGGGATATTGATAGCACCTGTCCAGGTAGCAGGCACAGAGTCCGCGCACTCAGGGAATGCTTGTTGACCATGTATATCATTTATCCATGTGTTCATTCATCCCTTCATACTTCATAGTGCAAGCTTAGTTAGATTCTGTCCTTCCTCTTTTTTTGACCTGACTCCTATTCCACTGGCCCAGAGACAGAAATCAGTTGTGTTTATAAGTGGGTCTACTCGGAAAGGAGAAAGAGTAAAAGGGATTAACTTAAAGATATCTGATCATGGGATTAGCTGTCAGGATCTAGGCTGAAATTTCAGTCATCCCCTAATTAGCTGAACTTCTTTAGATAAGTGATTTAGCAATTTAGCATGTCTGAGCCTGGTTTTGAGTCACCTGTAAAATGGAAATGATAATACTACCTGTGGTGCAGGAGTTATGTGCGTCCGTGACGTAGGGCGTTAAAAAGTGCTTGTTACACTGTGAAGTGCTGTGCAATTCTTAGTCATTATGGTTGCAGTAATTCAACAACTATCTGAGAAGCACTGGTGTAAGGCTGAGGGGGTCCTGGGGGATGAATTCTGGTGAGCAAAATTCACTCCCCCTCTGGGGCCTCCATTCTCTTAAAGTGAGGCTTACAGTGCATATGTGACAAGCCCATGTGACTGGGAGCTTTTATTAATAAATAAGGAAGGAGTCAGCAAATTCTTCAAGGCCTTAGAGATTTGATGCGGGTGTATCAAAGATATGGATGCAAAGGATAATTAATCCTTCATTAAGCCCAGAGTGGCATTTTCATCAGAACAAAATCAAGCAGGATTTAAGGGCTTGTGTGTGTTCAGCAGTAGCTGTGGTGTAGCATAGTGGCTTCTAGTGCAGATTCTGGGGTCAGACTGGCTGGCAACCAAATTCAAATATGGGGTTGGCCAAAAAGTTTGTTTAGTTTTTTTCTGAATGATGACTCTAGTGGTGCTTAGTTGTCTCTAACTTCATTTGAAACAATTTTGTTAGATTGTATTGTGACAGCTGTCATATCAGCGTACATTTAAAAAACCTTATCAAAATTGGTGAATTATTGTACAGTCATTTTAACATCAAAGATGGAAGAAGATAATACAATTTTCAGTGTATTATGCTTTATTTTTTCAAAAAAGGTAAAAATGCAACTGAAACGCAAAAAAGTTGTACAGTGTATGGAGAAGGTGCTGTGACTGATCAAATGTGTCGAAAGTGTTTTGCGAAGTTTCTTGGTACTATTGACAATTTGAACAAATAATTCTTTGCTGTGAACTGTCCTGTGCATTGGAAGGTATGTAGCAGCACCCCTGGCCTCTACCCACTAGAGGCCAATAGCAGAGACAGCCAACACACTCAAAATATCCAAATCAATAGTTGTTGGTGAAAATGAAAAATGTATCTTTTATTTTATGGAAAAACTAAACGGACTTTTTGGCCAACCCAATGGCACCAGAATTGTAGTCTTGGGCAAGTATTTATTCTACTTGAGGCTCAGTTTTCTCATCTGTAAAATGGTGAGTGTAATAGTACCTATTCCCAAATTAGGACAAAATTAATACTTGTAAAGTAGTTGGAACAGTGTCTGGAACATAGAATATATTCAGTAAATCTTAACCATTATTATTACTTGCCAAACAATGTGCTTTTTTGCTGGAATATTAGTACTGTGTGGTCTGATGCAATGCACAGTGAGAGGACAGATTGTTTTGAGATGGGGGAAGTCAGGGAAGGCTTCATGGAAAAGCAGTGCCCCTGGTACATTTCAGGCTTCTTTTATACCCTGAGCAAAAGGGTTTGTCCATTTCTATGATTACTCTGTCTTAAAGCTCAGAAGAGAAGATTTAGTATGGAAGAAATTTTTTCCCTTAAGAAACATAAGACAAATACTCCCTGGAGCTTTGAAGTTGAATGAGGTATGGTCTCTGCCCTTATGCATTTGCTAACTAGTGCATCCGTATTCTGTGGGGACATTAGGATGAGTCATCAAAGTGCTAGCAGTGTTGCTGAGGAAGGATCTAGAAGTGAGGAACACTATTCCATGGAGATGCTCAAAGCTGAGAAATTTGGATTCCATTTGAGAATGTTTGGGAAATACTGGGAATTGATGGAATTCCAGGTTTCTGTTATCAGACGAGTGGATTCAGCTCCTGGGATGGTGCATACATGGTGCTTGCTGCAGAAAGACGGACAGGCTGCTTCTAGGTTCCTTCAGTCCCTTGTGACATCCACACAGTTGTGTGTGAAGGACACAAAGAAGACATTGGGAACTTTTCCTAGACAGTGTTGACAAAATGTAGAAAAATGTATCTGCCACATTGGCCAGGGACCGTTGGGCTTTATGCTTCCTGGGCGCGTTTCATCTCTACATCTCAAAGCCAGGACGCAAAGGGAAATCTTTCCGCTGTCTCCATCCCCTTCCCTTTTTCCGGTGAAGGGGTGATAAGATGCACAACTTGTTCAAACTGGTATAAGTTAAAAGAAAACCTCTTTTTGGCTTTTCAAAGCATGCAAATATATTTTTAACAGCAAAATAATGCTGTAGAATAATAAACATATGAAAAGACATTCAACCTTACTTGGAATCAGGGAAATACCATACATTGAAATCACAGGGAGATACCATTTAACCACACTCACCAGAATGGCAAAAAACTTGTAGTCATCACACTGGATATAGAGCCAAAGATAATTCCCACTCACTAACGGTGAGAATTAAATTGGTTCAAACACTTTGGAGAGCAATTTGGTACTGATAAAACTAAAGGTGCACTTGCCCTATAGTTCAGCAATTTCACTCCAAGGTAACTTGTTTAGAGAAACTCTAAAACATGTGAAAAGGGGATATGTTCAAGAATATTCATTATAGAGTGAGTTTTATATATTCATATAGAGTGAGTTTTAAGAGCTAGAAAGCAACTCAAATATCTATCATCAACCAGGAGCCTGGTTAAATAATTTGATATTTATATACAGTGGAATAGTATGTAATACAGTAGATAAAAAATGAATAGACTGTATTAGTGAGGTATTGTTACAGAAGAGACCTGGGGTGGGGGGACAAGATACTATTACCAAATGGACCTCCCTCTCCTGGGGCCTCCTGTACTAGGTTTGCCTTGCCTGCTGCCAGGGAATTATGGCTCTAAGTGCCAGAGTTTGGTGAAAAGGAAAGTAACCATTTATTCAAAAGTTATACAGACTTAGACTAATGACTTAATGTATTTGTTAAAATCCCAAAGTCCCTTAAAACACCCACAAACACACACAGTCCTCCCTTCCCCCCTTTGCCCAGTCTGGGGTACCGTATCTCAAGAAAAGAAATACAAGTCTGTGACTCAGGCAGTCCCTGGTTCTTCCCAGTAATCCATGCTTGGCTGGTAGGTCTCCCTCGGTTCCCAGCACCATCAGCTGTGTCACTGGGATCTCCAGTTCTTAGTCCAAACCCATGTGACACCTTCTCATGGCCCACAAGCAAGGGTCCTTTCACCCCTTTCCTTCTCACATCTCTCCTGCATTCTTCCAAACTGCTAAGAAAGAGCTCTGCATCACTGCTACATCTTGTTTTCCAGCTTCCTAAGCTGTGTGACAAAGGGAGCCCCAAAACTGTGTGGTTCCCCTAAAACCACATGGTTCCACACCAAATAGCATGGTCCCCCCACCCCATGGCTGCCTTGTCTGGGTTTAGATCCCAGCGTGAATCTTCCTCTGCATCCCCATTTCCAACGCCTCCCACAGTCGGCTACAGTTGCCAGCATTCCCATATTTTTTCAGCTTTTCTGGACTGTCATAGTAAGTCCGAGCAGGCATGGCCCTGAGGCACGGAGTCAACCATCTCCAAGCTCCCATGCAGGTGCAGTCACAAGCGCTATAACCAGGGGGAATTGCCTTCCAGTTACATCCTGGGTGAAGTCATTCCCATCTCCCTAGCTCAAAGCCTGGCCACAGCTACTTAACATATCTATGAAACCAGTCAAAAGTTATAGATATGTTAAATGAGCATTCTTGCCATTATTTGCAAAACTGTTGATATGCAAAATAACTCTCAATGGCCCTGCTCCATGTGTCCTACCCCCCGGTTCAGACTTGTGGAGGTGAGGACATCTATATATTTTTAATATTTCCTGGACGCCCTGAGTTCTGGACCCCATTACAAATCCCTTTTTGGTGGTGGGTGGGGGGAGGGGAGCATCCTGGCTGCAGTTACAGTATGATTCTGTTACAGTGTGATCTCAGAAACAATATTAAGTGGAAAAAGCAAGTTGCAGAAGGATACCATTGTCATTAAGTTTAAAATAATATAAAAGAATGCCTTTTTATTTGCAAATATTTATATATGTAACTGTTATATATGCAAAACATGTTTGCAATAACCACTAAATTCAGAGAGGTGGCTCTCCCTAGAGAAGAAAGGCAGGTAGACCTGAGAGGGGTACACAAGGACTCCATTTACATCTGCGCTATTTTATTTCTTATACTCCGTGAGAGATACACAAATGTTCATTATCCATATCTTTAGATAGATAAAATATTCTTTAGTTAAAAAAAAGTTAGCTCTTTAAAGTGGGCATAAACTCCCAACCCATCCCCACTGCCAGCTGGCACATGGGCATGCTGAAGGGTGAGCACGAAGCTGCTGCCCACTTGCTCCAGGCCCGTGGGGGAAATTTCAGGTAGATGTGACCATATTGAATGATCTACTCAGCCCCATGCACAAAGTAATCACTGTTTTTGAACTAAAAATCTTGACCTCCGTTTTTGTGATTTGTGGCTTTCTTGGGTTCCTACTTCGATATATTGGTGGAGGTGCAAAGCAGGGTCAGAGTAATAGAGGCTCAACAGCAACTCTCTGGCTCATTCTCTAGGTTGCAAATTGCTGGAGCCTTCTCTCATCCCACTTCTTCCTTGGGAATTACTGGAATTTCTTGCTAATTCTGGCAAGTGACCACAGCCATCATCCTGACATCCTTTTGATAAGCACATGGAACCAACAGTCTCAAATATCCTCACTGCCCTGGGCGGAAAGAATCTCCCTCTGCTATCATAACTGCCTGATTTCTATGAACGTCTCTGAGCCTTCTGACTTTAAAACAACCACCACTCTATTTCTCTTGCAATCATCCTGCCCTAAAGTGGGAAAGTACTCACCCCTGGGAATTGCTTCACTCTCCTTTACTTGACAATGAACCCCTGCTGACTTCTCTGGGTGCTTATTGAAATGCAGTCCATTCAGCTTTTTTAGGAGCCTTATTCTATTACAGCGCCCTCTCCCTTGGAACCTGGTCTGAGCCCAGTGCGAGTGCCACACACTGGGTTGGCCTTGAGTGCCCTGTCCTCTATTGTGAGCCTCTGTGCTTGACTGAGCCCCTAAACCTCAAAGCTCAGTTCTGCACCAGTGAGCCCTTTATCTGGATAGCTTAGTGTTTGCACTGGGGGGGCTAAAGCTGTGGCATCTTTCCCCTGTGTCTCTTGCTTATTTACATACCATATAACTTGCCTTAATTAATAGAAAGAAAAGCATATGAAAATGGGATTTTGGGGGCACAAACCTCAGGTACATGGTCTCTCTGAGAATGTACCTTGTAGTCTATGGTCGTCAGGCTCTGGACAGGAATACTTCCAAACAGTTTGCACTTCCAAAAGGGTTTAACTGATAAGAATGTAATGAGAGGACTATTTGCAGCGAGATAAGAAACTGGAGGAGTTGGTGAGACACCCAGGGCCAAGCAACAGCAGGAAGCTGTTTACACTTCTACACCTAAAGGGCTGAGGGGAGGAGAGATGAAGTCATCAGAGCCTTAGGCCAGTTTGAGCCCAAGAGGGGGAGGGGCCTCTTTGCAGGAGCTGTGGGCCTAGAGGAACAGCCACTGCCTGACTGTGGCTAGCAGAAGGGATGGGGAATAAACATCCCAAAGTCTCCCTTTCCACACTCCAATCACCTGCTGTTGCTTCCCACTGGTCAAACCCAACTGGGTGCCAGAAGCCTAGGAACCTGGGTGATGCATTTCAGAGAAGTCATCCCCCTGGACAGAAGTGTGGCAGAGAAGGGCAGGAGGTGCAGGTGGAAGAGCCAGCAGGGAATGGTCAGCACCTTGTATATTTCTGTATGCATTTGCCATGCAACTGGAAAGACCAGAGATAATGAGGAATCCCCTTTAATTCAATTTGTAATAGCTTTGGGCAATTGGGCTGTTTGTGGACTGGTTGACTCCAGGAAGCTTATATGGGTAAGCCAAGAAGGGGACCTGACATTGTGGTTATGGGTCAGGTGTTTTGCTTTGTGCATTGAAAGGGAAGATATTTTGAATGAGTATTGGGGATTGGTTATTTAGCATACTCTAAATACTTTGTTGTCCAAAGAATGGATGTGTTTGCTTTAAAGTAACTGAGCATGGTGGTCTCAGGTGGCAGGTTGAGGACTTGAGACATGATCCCAGCTCACCAAGTGACACACACAACGTTGGTCTTAAGCACCCTGATGGATAAGCCTGCAGAGCTGAGGATGCTCTTAACTGGAGCTAACCTTCCTGAGTTTTCCTCCTGGTTCCACCTCCATTGCATCATTCCCAGCTCCTGAGGCTCACCTGAGCACATCGCCCCTTCTGCGAAGGCTGTGATAAATGTCAGAGAGGCAGCCTTGGCTGAGGGCCCTACACTGTGGAGACGTGGCCTCTAAACACTTTGTGGCACAGTATAGCAAAAGGAGAAAATAACATATCCGAACTCACGGGGACACAGGGCCTGCCCTTGTGAATTCCCAGTTGATCCACTCTATGAATTGGGGTGTACACACAAAAGATATGGGACACCTGCAAAGCAACATATCAAGTGGAAGTTCACAATTGACCAAATATGTACTCGGCGAAGGAAGGTGGAGGAATGGAGCCATTGAAGTTTGAAAGTGTTGGGGATACAGAGTCCCTGTTGTCACGTGGCAGCTGTGTGAGCTTGGATGAACATTTGACATCTCTCAATGAGTGTTCGGTTTCTCATCTGTAAAATGGGTAAACTAAAGGGATACTTTCCACATTTGCAAGGGCTGCATGGGATCATCTGTGTGAAGCACAGCCCCTAACACGTTGTAAATGATCAGTAAGTGTTGGCTATCAGCGACATTATTTTTATTCCTGGAGGTGCATGATAATCACTTCTGGGAAAAGGGAGTGAGTGCTCCAAAAGTCCAGAAGAATTGGCACTTCTTAAGTTTTTTGCCCTAGTTCATTGTCCCTTTCTAACCTCACAGGCCGAAATTCTTTGACTCACGCTCATGCTCCATTAAGGGTGAATGCTAAGGCTGCTTGTGGACTTGGC